>JAOBRB020408223.1:0-10141 GCA_027575285.2 Zoanthus pulchellus | reverse complement strand
GAGGACATTGATGGTGTAGAGCTTATTTTGTTGTAAACATTTTGTTGTGAGAATTTTTTTTTCTTCTTTCATCTGAGTCTCGATAGTTCCTTAAGGTTCCTTATTTTTTAGGGCATTCTCAGCCTCAGGTTCCTTATAAAGGTGTTCCTTATAAAAGAAAACGTGTATTTACCGCGATCCCGACGAGTCCGGATAATCGAGGTTCGACTGTACACTCTTTTTAAAAAGAATATTCCGTTTTGGACCGAGGCTACTTAATATTCTTAATTTCTGACTGATTTTAGGCTGAGAATATTATAAACTAATTGTGATTTTGAGCCGTTGACTCTACATTATATTGCCGGCCAGTTGGGAAAAAATATATTCCATGGCCACTCCGCCAATAGGAGAAATGTATCTTTTTTCAACGCCGGAAATACCAAATTATTGTGAATCACCGGCTTAGAATCGCAATTAGAATTGTATCGCGATTTTTTCAACTTTTTCACGCGAGTTAATTCTGGAGCAGATGATTCCACATTATATCACGTCTCTCTTCCGATTCTCTCAGCAATACTCGGGAACATCGGTGATATGAAATTCCGTTTTTAAGATGATTGTGGTATCGAAGAGCTTCAAACTGGCAATAGATCTGTATATGGTTTTACCATTTGGGGTTAAAGTGCAATTGCAATACGTGTAATCAGTAATGTTAAGAATAGCATTTAAAAAGGTAATTGATCTGTATATGGTTTTACCATTAGGGATTAGAGTGCAATTGTAGGACATGTAATCAGTAATGTTATAAGATAGTATTAAAGGTAATAGATCTGTATATGGTTTTACCATTTGGGGTTAGAGTGCAATTGCACTACATGTAATCAGTAATGTTATAGAATAGTTTTAAAGGTAACAGATCTGTATATGTTTTTACCATTTGGGATTAGAGTGCAATTGCAATACATTTAATCAGTATTGTTACAGAATAGTATTAAAAACTTCTCGACTTTTTAATTTGAAAGCAGAAAAGGATGTTACAATGTTCAGACGATTTCCCGTTTAACTCATTAATTTTCTTGAGTCATACGAAAACTTGGCAACGGCTTGAAAAGGCTGCAAGAGAAAGTCCCACATTTAAATCTTTGAAAACGTTACAGTCGAAGAGAACCAATCAAGTTGAAGGACGTTCGCCTCAAAAGATAGTCGTGCAGCTTAATAAATCTAGCAAATTAACGAAGTGCAGATCTTCATAAAAGGTCTCGAAACCAGAAACTCTCTCCACGACATCCGCGATTAATTTGCTTTTACTCAGATCATGAGATCTAATTTGGCCATCATGCGGACGTATCGGAAAACAGATTTCCCATCTATAAATAACTTTACTGGAATTGACATATCTGATATCCCCAAGCCTAGCTATATAGACTGGGAGTGTCCCTCTCTATCCCCTCATTTTCTCTTGGATTAGTTCATTATTGTATCCGCGGTGGGTAAATGATTACCACCGTCTGCTGGGAGCTAACCTGCGATGGATTAGTGTCCCGTCCTGGACTGGAGGAGTTAATTTTTATCGATTTTAGCTGTAAAAGTTCTCAAAACGTCCTTTTAACAATTATTTTATTGTTTTTTTAATTTTATTTTTAACAAGAACAATTTTAGTGTTTATAAATATTTCAATATCATGGAATCATTTTTATCTTCACTTATTATTATTGTATATCTTAAAAATTGAAAGTATGACATATAATATATTCTATATCATATCATATATCATTTAATATTTTTAAAATCTGGACCATTGGATAATGCAATTCAAGACTTATTATTGGCTTAGCTAATATGATGTATTTAACGATTGGAGCTCGAAGCCGCACAAAACGCGAAGGGGCCGCCATTGTTTTCGCAACTCCTTACCTTTGACTATCAAAAATAGCCCGAGTTTAAAGAGCCATCAGATTGTACATGTAGTATGCGTAATAGCCCTAATGTTGGAAAATACTAAAGCCATTAGTATTTTTTATTTAGTGTAAATTTGACTAACTTCACAAGGTATGATCGTTGCGTTTTATAATTCATTCAGAACAACTCGCGCAGTTTTTACAGATAACTTTTTCATTATTATGTGACGTCATGGTCAAGAAATGAGTTAAACGGGAAATCGTCTGTGCATTGTAACATCCTTTTCTGCTTTCAAATTAAAAAGTCGAGAAGTTTTGTCATTCTGTCCATGGCAATGTTTTCGCACTTGTTGGATATGAGATGATTGTACCATTTCTACCATCTCATATCCTGCTTGGCATAACAGCAAAAAGCGTAAGCAGCTAACCGTCTAGACCAAGATGTTTATTTTTGTTGATCTATTTATGAACACAGGTACATAAATCATGTATGCTAAAAGAAAGATAAATATCTTATAGCAAGGGAAATCAAAATCTATGCATGTATCACTTAGTGGCTTAACACCGGCTTTAACCATTTGATGTGTAAAACTGTATGCCTTCCTTGAGCTCAATTTATTATTTCGTTTGAGTCGGTCGTGTTCAGAAATTTGAAGCACTCTGCTGTGCAGGCCTCACGGCATTCAATGAATGCATTTAGACGTACATACATACATGTGACGACATATCACCAAGGAGGTGTGCTTGTATGTTTCGGTGTCTCTGTCATTTCAAAATCTTATGCAAAGCTAGTAGATGGCCAAGGCTGTTCAATAGCTTTTTTATTTCTTTTTGGAGAGTATTCTGCGCTCACTCGATAACTTTTTTACTCCACGCAAAAACTGATGGTACTGCTCCCTGTTTCAAACGTTTCTTTCCACCAAAACCTCGAAATCATGAAATCCTCTTCCTTTAAGTCTTCAGAGCATACCATTGTTGAATCTCTCTTAATCTACAATTAAGAAATTGAACACAGTAATTATGAAGTGACTTGAATATCATTTTGAAACAAAGCTGTTACGCCACGTGCGTATGACAGCTCCATGAAATTTTAAAAATATTGTGTACAACAGAAGTATTGAGCAATAAATTTCATAATGCCTATTTTGTTTTTAAAATTGTAACGACCTTTTCAGGAAAATATCTTTAAATAGAAAAAATCGCTCTAAATTACGACAAATTGAAACAAAAAAGCAAGTTAGGTTACGGCCACGCCACAAAGTCAATTCACTAATTTCCTGGAATTTAGGTCCAATATCTCTTTTTATAGCTATTATCCATTCTTTTTGTTGCTTCTTATCCGAAGGGAAGTTAAAAAGGATAGATTTTTTCCACTTTCATATCTATTGTCATTGGTGCACAAGTCTACACAGCAATGATTGTGAGACATTTTGTGTTGTAATTTAGAATAAAGTCAGTGAAAGACGACACTTCCAAAAGTTTCTCGCCCGATAAGCCTCGTTTCCATGCTTGAGTGTATTCAAGATGGCGGAACGTAATATAGGAGTATATATAAATGCACAATAATTGTAAGCTGTTTACAAATCTAATTGCCGATTTTCATATGACGCCATGGGGGCCTTGGTGGTGTACTAATAATAACAGAATTTTGATTATCTCGTCCTTTTGTTTGAACACTAACATGGCTGCCATGTATATTGTTTTTTGTGACCCATGAGATTGAGTGAAATTCTAGAATATTAAAACATTTAAGAGCATCTGCTATATATTATGAGGCCTATTGTTAGCAGAGTTTTTCAAAATTTTGGAAACGGCATCAATCGTATTACACTTATCATTCTGCTCTAAAACTTATTTGCATTGATATACCATATGTTGGGTGACTAAGACGGTCTACAATGAATCAACGTTCTATTTATTGAATGTTTACATATCATCATCTTTATACATCTTTATCCTCATTATCACCACCACCGTTATCATTATTATCATCATCATCTTCTTCTTCATCAACCTCTTCTTCATCATCTTCTTCATCACGACTACCACTATCATTATCACAATAAGCATCATCGTAATCATTATCTTGATCATCATCATCATCACCATATCACCATCACCATTACCAACGTCATAATCATTATCTTTATCATCATCATCATCTTCATCACCACTATTACCAACACTATTACGACTATCACCATCAAGATCACTATCATCATCATCTTCATCATCATCATCATCATCATTTTTATCACCATGTTCATCATCATCATTATCATCACTGTCATCCTCTTTAACCTGATCACCACCATCATCATCATCACCACCACCACCACCACCACCATCATCATCATCATCATCATCGTTGTCGTCGTCTTCATCATCATCATCATCATCATCACATATATGCTATGTGGTTCAGCCCGTGAAATGTTTATACCTTTTTAACGTCCAGTGCGGAGAATAGCTTAACACGTTGTAAATATTCTTCAAACAATTGCATTTTACTGATGATCAAGCAATTTGATTATTAATAAATAGAAACTTAGCCGTTCCGTTTGATAACTTTTTGATTTTGTTGTTTCTTATTTGCACGCTCCAGGTACCTGAAACTGTTCAGCGGCTAACGTTCCACGAAAAGCTACAAAAAATTGTTTCCATTATGGGGGTAACATTTTTTGTTCTTCAAATATTTCGCTTAGCAACCTTGTTAATGTTTGGAATTTTTATTGTCGACTGTACGCTATGGCTGGACCAAACAAGTGTTGATTGCAAGAACTTCACAATTTACAGTGGCAAGCTGTGTGACGGTTATTGTTGGAAAACGCTTTGGCTCTGCAGCTCAATCACTACTTCGACTATTTGCATATTTCTTATGTTCCGATCCATTAACCCTGACTTGCGGCCTATTGATGGTACTGTCGTTGCAAGCTTCTTGCTTCGAAAGCCATTTTTTTGGTCGATCGGTCTTCTTCTGGTTTTAGTCATAATATACGACACGTTAATAATTCACAACAACGGGGATGCAAGACTTTCAGTTGAAATTCTTGTAATATTGTCTAAATGTTTCACTGCGGTGGTTGTTTTTCAGCTCAACTATACCATCCATCCGTCAACAAGACAAGGTTTTAGATTTCTCACAGTAATGACATATTACATTTGCCTCTCTTTGTATGTACTGGACAACCTTCTCAAATTTGCAACAATTTCGGCACAAGTTGCATTTAAATTCTACACCGTTAACAAAAAATCTTCTGTGAACGCGTTGATTATAATCGATTTAACACTTATGGTGACCAATGGGTTTCTCTATCACCGATTTATGCAATTCTTCTGGGATAAAATATTTTTCGGCGAAAAGGACATTTTAATGGTCTACAGGGAAAATTTTGTAGATAATTTAAACAAATTTGTTCATTGCCAAAATGAACAAATGCACTATCCGATACTCAAAGAATGATTTAATATTTTCAAACTCAGGTTTAACGTCTCAATTCTTCTTACAAAAGCAAGATTGCTTAAAAAAATTAGTTTTATTTCGCGGACTTAAGCAATGTCTCATTTAAAAATGTGTTTCAAATGAAGACTACAATTATTGGATTAAGATAGACAGCAGTGACTCTTTTTTGCATTCATAAATATTAAAGCGGTTCTCACATATCCGGAACTTTTGACTTTATCAAGAAAATTACACTTCCACATATGGGATGAATAACGTTCGTCCCTCTAATCCGCCTTGGCGGGTACCCCGAAAGGGGGTAGAGTGGATAGTCACCGGAATTGGGGTGAGTTGTACCGCTGACCTTCACAAACTTGATCTTCTTTACGATCTAAACTAGGAATGGCTTAATTTCCATACCCTGTTCTAAACTAGCGAGTCGTGATCGTTGAGAATTTGTAAATTTTGCCGATGCTGCGATGATTAGAGTCCCGTCCAGGAGGAGTCAAAGACTCTCATTCGCTTAACACTACACAAACCGGAGATAAGCGCCGGCTCCATGGACCACTAGACTCGTAAAAGGATTTAGCTTAGCTTTAACACGTACAGTATATTAATCAATGAAATGAACAATATAGATACAACAGCTCCCTGACACAGTATCTTACTTACTCCACGAGCTTACCACAGGATATCTTTATAAAATTAGTATGTATACAACAGCTCCTAGACACATTACCTTATATTATTTACTCCACGAGCTTAGCACAGATATCTTTGATTATTATTAGTATATATACAACAGCTTCCTGACACAGTATCTTACTTACTCCACGAGCTTACCACAGGATACCTTTGATTATTATTAGTATAGATACAACAGCTCCCTGACACAGTATCTTATTTACTCCACGAACTTACCACAGGATAACTTTGATTTTATTCCTGATGATACCGTTGGTCTATAAAAGCTCGGATGGTGTTTAGAAACATTTCATCTACAATAGTGTCAGGTCTTATTTGAATCTTACTGAATATATCTTACTGTACTGCTGAATGACAACCCGCTTAATGAATTACACTATAAGAACATTTTTTATAAGATTATGAGGCTAAAAATCGCCAGAAATTATAAACATGCTGAGGGCCTGAGGCTGAGGAAAGGTGAAGAACATTTATGATGCAGCTGACAACAATTTTACATCACAAGTTTAAGTTTTCGTTTACCAATTTGCAGTTCACAGGTATAGTTTTTGAGACAAACTTTTATAGTATCAGCTATTGTTGAATGCGATACAGTACAAAGTACACTGACAAATCAATGTATACAGAAAAGAACCACATACGGTACATATAATTATAAATTATTTGTATTGTCTAAAATCAGTAAAAAGATATTCCAAGAACACGTTTAAGAACATTTGAGGCAGCTGATAGTCCCGAAAATATTTAAAAGCGTTTAAACTCAACCGAAAAATCGACGTTCTTCTAAAAAAAAGACTATTATTCTAAAACGGTCAATAATCTACCTTTGAAAAAAAGGAGACAACAAATTAATTCATTAACCTTTTATTTATTCTCAAAACAATTACTTAAAATAGAGTTACAGTGGTCGGTCCTGCCGCCAGAATATAGAAAATACAATTATGTTATAAAAATACATTGTACATTATTCTTTCCCGCGGTCATAATCTCTTGTCAACAGAGATATTATGTTATAATCATCAACATAAAGTGCATGGCACATAAATAGATGAACACTTTGCACAGCAAAGTAGAGCTTTTTAAATAATAAGTGGTACATTGACTTATAAAAATAGAAACCCTAATGTGTTTTTTGCTATTATTTGTAAGAAATATAAAAGGAATAAATATTTAGTTGAATTAGTTTTTCTCTAAAAAGCAAGTATTTGTCGCTATAGTAAATACTTCTCTCCGTGTGTGTAAACAGTTTATCGTACGTATTTCGTAGTTTATTATAATATTGATATTTCTATGCGTCCACAAAATGTGCACACTTTGTAACAACTTTCTCTTTTTTGTGATTTCCTTGACAGTTTATCAAACTCGGTTGACCACATCATATTTTGTTGTTGTATACATAAGCAACCACAATTTCTTTTGACTCAATTCTCCAAACGTCCATTTTTGCTCTTGCGTCTCGTCCTTTTTTCACCAAAACCTTCATTGTGTACTTAATAGGTTTGCAGTAATGTTTACATTTACCGATACATTGTGCCTTCATTGGGCCAAATCTGGTTGAGGTCAAACTTGTGTCTCTCACCCATCTCCACGGGCAGTATTTGCTCTTTGTTATGCTAGTAGATGTGAGGTCACGCCGTGGCCTTAGAAACGCTCGGACTTTCCTGACGGCGGGGTTTTCCAGTAACACGAAGTTTCTCCTGAGTCGTTTCAGGGTCTTTTTAGCTTTTAAATGCCTTCTACAAGGTGCTTCTTGTGACTGACTTATCAGTGTAACTAATATAAAAAATGCAACGAATAACTGCGGACGAAAACAAAAGGACAAATTGTGAGCCTTGATCATGACATACTTTTTTAAACGCCACTCGTCATGTTCATAGATAAAAAACATAGACAAATTTAGATTCATGTTTAAGATTTTTAAAAAATCGAATTTCGACAAAACGTTTTAAGGAACGAAAAAAGTTATCAAACTAAATGACAATAAAGATTTGATGATAGCAGTGCAACTCAAGTTATAAATACTTATATTAAATTAAACTGATCATTACGAAAGAATAAAATTGAAATTATTAATTTAAAATCAAATTAAATTAAATTTACCTTGGGTTTAGTTATTGAAAAATACTTGTTCATCAAGCAAAACTGGATTATTGTAGCTTGAGAAGTGTGTTTTTTTACTGCGCTGCTGTTTCGCGAGTGTGCTCGGCTTTGAAAGTCGTTTGTCAGAATGTTTACAA
This sequence comes from Zoanthus pulchellus, assembly GCA_027575285.2. Classification (NCBI taxonomy): domain Eukaryota; kingdom Metazoa; phylum Cnidaria; class Anthozoa; order Zoantharia; family Zoanthidae; genus Zoanthus; species Zoanthus pulchellus. The sequence continues at coordinate 1,880 of JAOBRB020408223.1, read as the reverse complement.
CTTTGAGAGTGTTGTGTTACCCCTATTTATTTAACCTTACGGTGACGCCAAAATAGATATTTACGTCAGCTTAAAAGTTTTGATCACGGAAGTGATTGTCTTCCTTTGATTGCGGCAATGAATATAGTTCCGCATACTTGTAAGGGGATTCTCAAAACCAAGTTCTAATTTTATTTTTGTGCGCCACAAATATATTCTATTAATATACTATAGTTTTTAAATTTACTCGTTGAATAAACCATGCACTGAATTTGAATTAAATTAGATATATTTCAATATTAAAATGACAGAGATTTAAGTCAAAAGCTTTTTGGCTGATATTGCGAAAACAAAAAACTCTTATTATTTATTTAAGTTTTTTAAATGCCTGATGTACTTTTTGTAACATCATTTGCATGCGGTTAGAACAAAAATAGCTATTTTTGTAATATTATTCATCGTTTCAGTATGTTTCAGAACTAATCAGACCGACAGTTTACGCGTACAACAATTCAACAATTACCAAATTGATGTTTTCGGTTTTTGATTACACGCTGTTTTGCTAGGCGAAGTGCAACATTGAAGAGGGTCCCCTATACCTCTTCTGAAAACTGGTTCACGCAAAAAGAATTGGGCATTTCACGCGTAACGAAAAATTTGAAAAACAGCATCATATTCACAGAAAAAAATAAGCTTTGTTTGTTCACAATTCACCCGAAATTAAGTGCATTTTTGAGGGATTACGAAAAAATAGAAAACCAGTTTCACGAGGACAGAAAAGTATAGAATCACGAATCACTTAGATAATAAATCGTCATTCACGTTTCGCGCAAAGCAAAAAATGCCCATTCACGCGTCACGAAAAAAGTTTAGGGGATCCTAATTGAATGTCGTCGCCATTAAAACTGCACTATAAAAACAATGCTAAACATCAACAAAGAGCTCTGCATTCGAGTACCAATTGAGTTTAATCACCTAATCAATTTTCAAAATTCTTTTATTAAGACGAGGCGGTCTGAAAAATGCTCAAAACTTAGTTTACAAGTAATGTGCCAGTTAATATGGTAATATGATCACACCTGAAGTATGAGAACCTGTAGAAATTGTACTATATTACTTATTGAGTTATTCATGTATCAACAAAAGGGTCATATAAAGTTTCCTGCCACTGAAAAATGTCATATTTTGAATACATGAAAAAATACTTTACGTGTGTAAACATACTTTATGTGTGCAAATATCATTGATCTCCTCACTCGTGAGATGCTAATTTGAACAAACGAAAATATATTCCATATATCAGTGCACTTGTGTCACTGTTGAAAACCATAATCTGGACAAACTTGGGCAAGCTTTTGTGGTCCCTCCGGTTATATATGTCTCTAGTTTAAGAGTGTTATGCTAGAACCGGAAACGGGGCACGAGAAACGAGGAACAGAAAATTATGAGCGACAGACGACTGCACTGGGTACTAACAGAAGGCACGTCGTGCATTCTACATCGTCGGATAGGTTTCATGAAAAAAGCATGTATACATAACTTAATAGACTTGTGAAATTTAAAATATTTTACATAAATAAATATATTTAAATTCGATAAAAAATAAACAAATTACTTTGTACAAAGTATTGAAATAATAGTTTACCTTTGACTATCATAAGTAGAAAAAGAAGCTATCTGAGGCATAGTTTATTTTAAAATTAAGAGCAAAGGTCGATCTATTCCCTTCAGCGCTGTTAAATTTAATAGATAGATTTAAATTTCACAGCACGAAAAAATAGCATTTACGGAGTCGTAATTACTCCGTAAATGTAGCGTAAATAATATCTTTACGAACCTTTACGCTGTCTTTATTTTTCCGTAAAGTTAGCATTTACGCAGTCTTTACATGGATCCGTAAA
>JAOBRB020408222.1:2573-19858 GCA_027575285.2 Zoanthus pulchellus | reverse complement strand
TTGAGTTCTTGACAAGTCTTTCCTTACACATCTGCATCTTTCCTTACACATCTTTTTTTTTGGGGGGGAGCGCTTATTAGAGAGGGGGGGCTTATTACAAATTTTAGGCTCTAGAGGGGGGGCTTATTAGAGAGGGGGGGCTTATTAGAGAGGAGGGGCTTATTAGAGCTTTTACGGTATATATTTATGACACTGAATAAACAAAATAAATTTCACGAACTACATTTTTATCGGCCGTACCGATCTTCAGTCTTTATCATTTTCTTCACTGATCAGTTCATTACGTATACCTGATGAAGATCGGTGTGGCCGATCAAAATATAGTTCGTAAAATTTATTCTCGTCGTTTATCAATTTTGCTTCTATATATTTGATTACTTTACTATTTTGTTGACTTGGTCCGGCCTGGATCCAACGATACAGAAGGGTGTACAGGGGTTTTGCTGGTACATTTTTATTTTATTTCTAGTCAGCTTATCTTTGATAATTACAATGTTACTAGTATCTGAAATAGTTAACATCAGGCAGAGCTTAACCATATAGCCTCTATTTAACTCAAATTCATTGAAGTGCAAGTGTCACGAGTCGGACTAGTTTTTGTTTTGGTACAAAAACCGAAGATGTGGGAATCGATTCCCGGCAAGGGCACAGATATATGTTATTTTTCTCTTATTTCTTTCTATATATCTACACACCGAACGCATCAATTACATCACCTACATATAATACCATATATGCGTACCAAAAATTACGTTCAGGTTCAACTTATCAATAGAGAAAAAAATCGCCCTGGGAAACCCTACAATTACCATCTTCATAACATTGTCCGGCTGCGTTGCCAGCGTGGTTGGTCCTTGTGGTGTAGTGGTTTATAGTCGCACTAGTAAATCGAAGATGTGGGGTTCGATTCCCACCGCGAGGGCATAGATATATGTTATTTTTCTCTTATTTCTTTCTATTTTGTTTTGAGGATTTTTCACGTAGAATTAGTGAGTACAAGTAACACAAAATTTCAAGTTTACTCCATATGCTAGATTTTTTAAATATCTAGATTCCCAAAAAACATCAATTGTTTTTTAACAAACGTTTTGTATGAGTCAACTCAGTGCTTGAAAACAAGATTGATAGCTTTTTATATTTATGACATCATAAGTGTAGTTCAGGTAAAGCTTGATAATAACAATTCTTGGGAAACATCCCGTAAAAATATTCGCGAAATTGGCGAAAGACATAGTAAAATGAGAAAAATCTAGATTTCTTAACAAAGCTCTCTGCTTGAAGAAAAAAAGAGAATTGCGTAACTACGCTTTTGACATCATGACATAACCGAGTTGGGAAATGGCTCTTCAGACAAAAATTAATATTATCATTGGTGGGTCAGATTGATAAAGAAAATTTATTCTAAGCAAATTTTTTATTGACAAAACTGAATTCTAGTTTTGAAATCCTTTGAGAAAAATGTACAAAACAAAAACTAGTCCAACAAGCCCCGTGTTACCAATTGTGTTACACGGGGTAATTTTTCCAGCAACTGGTAACGCAATTTCACTACGTTGCAAGCTGCTGAAAAAGTTGAACAAAATTCTACTTTTCGCAACGTTGCCAGGCCAGTTGCAGCCTTTAACATGTTGTCAACAACCTGTCATGTATGCATACGCTGTTGTAACCTATTTTATTGCAGAGAACAAAAGAAATTATTACCAGTTGCGAAAGAAATTTCCCTCGACATTTTTCAGCAACCAGCAGTTTTTCGTTATCGTCAGCATTGCATTGCAAATTGCTGAAAAAGTTGTGCCGTGTAACACCGCCTTTAGATACTTTCACTTTAAAAGCAGGTATAAATCTGGGCAACCTGTGGTTTACCGAAACTTCAAATCGAGATCAATTCAAACCCAGTTTCTCTGCTTGTGTTTACAATATATATGGCGCGGCAACAAGGAACTAGTAAAATTTCATATAAGTTTTTAAGTATTTTAAATGGATTATTTCTTTGATGATCTTAAACTTTTAAAAAGGCCTTGGTAACAGAATCAAGTCTTTATGGCTCGTAAATCTGTAAGAACTGGTTTGGACAGTGAGATCGAGAGAGCGAGATGGGAAGAAAAATGGCAAAATATTCCGAAATTGGCGGAGCAGCTGTCTAGCAGAACGACAAGTGAATCAAACATCGGTTAGTTTAGATATTCAACGGGTTTAGGCTTATCGCATAGAGTTATTATCACTATTTCTCATTGATTAAATTAAGATTTCAATATATTTATTGCAAAGATCGCCAGGGGTAGGAGATCTTCTTTTGACCATCACTGATCAAGCAAAAAGGAATCTTGAAAAGCTGACACGGATCCCTGTTCGGTACATGTAATTTGTCTACCCTCTTTCTTTCTACGGGAAAATTGGTACCTTATTTATATTATTAATAAGTCATAATTTGAGGAGCTCATTTGTTATAAGCCTTTTGGTTTTCCTTGAGCTTCCCTGCATTAACTAATTTTTTAACTTAATCTTCTATAAAACATCGTGTAAAACCTTATGGCAAAATAAAAAGGAATGAATGAATGAATGAATGAATGTAAAGAGTTTATATGAAATCACAGAAATGTTTGTGCTGTTCAGTCTAACATTTGATAATTCTCTGTATACTGTTCATGTCAATTTAAAATTTGTTTCATCATTGAATGTCTTGAAATATGATGTGTTTGCATTGTAGTGCCAGGCTCTTCTCTTGAGAAAAAACAGTAGCAATGAACGAGTGCAGTTGCATGGTATTATTTTTTCTTTAGTTGTTCCAATTTACAATACTTTCTCTTTTCTCTCGTGAGTATCTTGGCATCTTTGTGTCATCATCATCATCATCATCATCATCATCATCATCATCATCATCATCATCATCATCATCATCATCATCATCAATCCAGTTTTGATCCGGTTTTATCCCCGTAAACGAGGGTGGCTGGATTTACCCCACTCTGCCAGCAAACTCTCCCACTTCCACTTTCCATCTCGCTCGATTCACTTTATCCTCCCTCTTCAAACCAACACTCCTACTCTCCTCCTCCTGCGATCTCCATGTCTTCCTCGGTCGTCTTCGGTCGTCCTCGCTTCTTCTTTCCCTTCACTTCAAACTACCTTCTTCAAAACATGCCCATCATCCCTCCTTAACATATGTCCGTACCATCTCACTCAATTTGCCTTTGCCATCTGAAGCACTGTTTCCTTCAATCCCAGTTTCTCCATTAGGTCTTCGGTCCTGACCTTCTCTCCATCAGTTTCGCACCACACATTGCTCTCACCATCGCTTTTTCGGTTCTTCTCAAAATTACCATCTCATTCTCTCTCAAACACCATGTCTCACTTTCATATAACATTGCTGATCTCACACAACTCTGATAAATCATTCCTTTCATCTGGAGAGAGAGAGTTCAGCAACTCTCAACATTCCTTGAACTTCACCCAACCAATTCTCACTCTTGCCATAATTACAGTTGTCTCGCAACCACCACTTGCATTCACTCTGTCTCCCAAATATCAGAAACCTCTCACCGATTCCACCTCTTCACACAACTTCTCCACAGGTCCTACAAATCCATTAACCTGTTTGTTGCATCTTCCACACACAAAATCTCTCCCCAACCTCGCAATCGCTCTCTTTACTTTTGCACATCTACCATGTATCCATGCCAAGTCAAAAATTATTTGCCACAGCTTGAATTTTGCTAAAAAGAAGGCAGATACATTTTGTTTTTAAAAATCGCAATAATAAGAGACGTTTCGATGCTCACCAGCAAGTTACTTAGCATTATTAATGATGGAAGTTGAACTGTGTGTATACAATTTATATTCTAACAGTATGTGGCATATACATTGTATATAAACAGTTCAACTTTCAATATAACAATACTACTAAAGAATAATGCTAGTGAGCACTAAAAAATTGTCAACTAAACTTGTCATCATGGGAAGGAGGGGGGCTGTCCCCTTGGATCCCTCCCTTAGGGCTGCCACTGCTTGTGAGCCTTGCCTTATTTTATTTGCATTTTTAAAACATATTAACATAATTTTTTATGCTTCTATTTAGGTTTATTCAAAATGTTTCTGAATGGAGAAGCACAGCTTGAGATATACTTGCAAGAACATTCTCTTGATTCCAGCGACCTTTCATCAGCAAAGAAAGAACTTCAAGATGTCGTAGAAACTCTTAACAAGATTGTAACAACAAGCAAAGACCAAAAAGTACAGTGTACATGTACATGCTTGTAATGTGTACAAAGTATATCAGATCAGTAGTTCTTTTAAAAAATAAAATTTGGTTTTCATCATTTCATTTGCTTTTGTTTTAATGATGGTTGAATACTGAGAGAGACTAGTGTAATGTATGTGAGATCAGATCCATCAGAAATTTCCCAAATTTAAGTGATTTCTATCAAAATTTGACAAGGTGCAAAAACCTAAACAAAGCAATGTTTTTGAACTACGTCAGGTACATTAGTGTCATACCTGTTGTTTTTAGTTGCATTCCAGGCGTATGAGCACAAGATAAAAAATGAAAACTGTTCTTTCTAAAAAAAAGTATGGCAACTAAATTGTGTATCCAATGTGGCCATTGTTATGTACCTTGTAGAAGTAAAGCAATTAATATATATCTCTGTTTCTATAACTACACTGTAGGCAATGTATTAAGTTTTTAAAAATATAATTGGAACCCCTGCCAGACCCACACCAAATGCTTTGCTACAGAAGCTACAACACTAAATGTAGATAAAGTGACATGTCTGAAACAAATCTGTTGTATGATTTTCTTAGAATTATAAAAGCAAGTTTTGTTTGATTAAGTTTCTAACTCTTTAATATTTAAAATAAAATTGATTTATTTTCTTTTTAATATTTATGTGCATTGGTAACATCTCTACTTTTTGACCACAAGGCTTCCAGTTTGATCCTTAGCTCTTACAACTCAGCTTTCCATCCTTCTGGGCCCAGTTGTTCAAAAGCCGATTAGCACTAACCCTGGGTTAAATGGTTAACCCATGGTCTTGTTTCCAGTCTTTCAAAGGAAAATTTTAGCTGTATTTTTACGATTAACAAGACTTTTCCTAAAAAAATCTAAACAGTATTCATAAATAACCGTTTACCTTTTCTTAAAGAAGAAATTTCTGTTTGAATTTCGTGTTAACCCAGGGTTAAACTTAACCTGCCTTTGAACAACTGGGCCCTGGGTTAGGTAAATATACCAGCATCTGTTGGGAGCTAACCTTTGATGGATTAGTTTAGGGGGTCCAAGTCAAAGACGCTCATGGCAACTGTTTAACACTATGGAAACGGGATATTTAGGTGCTGGCTACTTTACATTGGCTACTTGGCTCATAAATAATTAATTAACTTTTTTTATGTATATCTATGACAGAGTGAATATGGACAGGAATCTCTGTTGTTGTTGTGTAAAGCACACTTTGTTATGGAGGAATTTCATAACGTTGTGAAATGCTGCAATGAAGCACAAGCTGATGATCTTGCTGTGGATTTGATGTCAAGAAGAAAAGCAAAGATAGTGGCTGAAGCTCTGGCCTTTAAAGGTACATTGTGATTAATAATACATGTATAATTATTGTATTTTAGTGCTATGTATATTCTTAAGGTTTTGTTGAATCATTTCTGCTACCTCTAGTGAAAAAATTACTTTTTTGCTTGCCACTGGTAAACCTTCTGAGTCGAGAAAAATCTGTCAGTCCTTAGCATCCTGGTTAGCCCAGTTGGTAAGGTGCCATTTGCATGTCTGGCAGCTGTGTGGGAGGTCTCGTGATCATGACATCATAACCATAGTTATGCAATTGTCAGTTTGACTTCAGATAGAGAGAATTGTTAAAGAATGTCGTTTTTGCTGTTCATTTTATTAATTGTGTGTCTTTTGTCAATTTGTGTATTTTACAAGAGTTGTTATCGAGCTTGACCAGAACTACGCTTATGACGTCATGAAAACTCTGTTTTCAAGCACTGGTTGTCTTTAATAAATATGTTATGTAACTCTCATAATATTTCTATCTATCTGCTATGTCGTGAATAATGTTGCCAAAAGGTCTAGAGAGCAGCAAAACTATGATTGATCTAAATCAACACACAACACTTCTAAGTTTGACAAACATGTTTCGACACTTCTAGTGTTATTTTCAGTGTAATTACAAATGAAATGAAAATTACTCTGTAAGTACTGAAAAGGAATAAATTATATTGACACTGGTGTCAGTTTACAAAAGAAATGATTATCGCTTTTAAAAAATATAAGTACTGAAATGTAATGAAAATTAACAATGGCAATAGAGAATGATGGAGGCAAATACAAATAAAGGATTTATATAGATAGTTTTAAATTTACTTGTTTAACTTGAGCATTGAGAAAAGGGTTTTCAGATTTAATATGGATGGCTTCTTTAATCGCCAGTTGAAATTCAGTTGAGGCTTAATCTAAATTTTCAAAACAGTCAACTGAACACAGAGAACGACATTGTGGAGAGCTCTCCAGGTGACTGAAAACGTTCGAGGTCCTGTCCTGTGTTCACGAACGCGGGTTGAAAAATCCCGGCACGTTTCTCCGACGTAACAGGCTGTACAACCTGCACAACAAAATTTATAAACAATTCGTGAACGCAGCCCACTTGGGACAAGGTCTTTCATGCTCAGTAATGTTCCTACTGTAAACGAGGTGTAAATCAGTTTTAATTAATGTCTAGGTTGTAATATTCCTTGATAATGCGCCGAATGCACTTCAGTGCTATCCTAGACAAAGTTCCAACAAAAAGAATTTTTAAGTGATTTTAAAGTAGGAACTTTTTCATAATTAGAAACAGGTGTCATGGAAGTGCGAACTGCTTTAGAAACATAACTGTTGATAGTACAGTTTTCTATTAAATAAGATGGAAATAAATTTTTCTTTAAAATTTTTACGAGATCTAATACGTCCTTGTGAAAACCCTGCCCATATGTTTTTGATCTTATAAGCTCTATCAACCAGTGTTCTAGATAGTAAGGCCTACTTTATAAGAAAAAGTTGTGAAACTAAAGAAATTAGTCAGGAGGCCCGTATACGTGTTTTTACCTCGATAAACTCTTGTGATGACAGAAGAAAAGCTACTGTATTGTCTATGAGAACGTCCAAAAAGGCTAACTTAATTACATTTCAGTACATACAAGCGATTTTCATTTCTTTTGTAAGATGACACTAGAGAACGTCCAAAAAGGCTAACTTATTACATTTCAGTCCTTATATTTTAAAAGCGATTTTCATTTCTTTTGTAAGATGACACTAGTGTCAGTATAATTTATTCCTTCTCAGTACATATATTTCATTTTTAACACTGAAGATGACACTAGAAGTGTGGAAACATGTTTGTCAAAGTCAGAAGTGTTGTGTGTTTATTTAGATCAATCATAATTATTACCGTTTGAAAAAAAATGTGTGAGAATTACAGAAATGGCGTTGGGTTCATGGTGAAACAAGATCTAGTAGAAAAGGTGATTAAAAAATCGCAATTTTTTTTATTGTATGTGGATAAGATTATTTATACATGTCTTTTTGGTACAAAAACCTGAAGATGCAGAGAGAGAGAGAGTTTCTTGGCAAATTATAGGACACTACAATTTACGTTTTCATTGAAATTGTTTTCCTCCTAAATTGATACTGTACAGTATATTATATGGTAAAATATTCATTTCATTTCTGAACCAGCCATGGCATTAGAGCAGCTGCAGTCTTCTGGCCAATCAGGAATCAGTGATAATGACATCATTTATTTCTACGAGAGTGCAGGAGATATCGCCATGTGGATTATGACTGATCAGGGATCGTCTGTCCAGAGAGGACTGGTGTCATCTCCAGCAGGAGAACTGGGTCAAACACTTGAAGTAGCCATTCAAAGGGCTCCAATACTTTCAATTAAAAATGGGTGAGCATTGCTAGGCACTGGTATATTTAAGAGTTGGTGCCTTTTATTTGAACTAGTTAGAAACGCGGAAAATACTTGGGCATGTACACATTGATATACTGTGTCAAATCGCCCGCTAAATCAGTTGAGGGTATTCACCGATAAATGACATCTTTCCCTGGACCAAAAGCTCTAAAACTCAATTTTCGCTCTTTTATAATATATACTGGGCCATTTTAAGCCACAGTTTAAAGATTTTTTTGCACGTAGATAATGACTGTGCGGCTATTAACAGATCAATTGTAAGCATGTGATCTATTTTGAACAGTGCACGGCACAGGGAAATCTACAGTGTACTAAGCTTATATATTTTAGTGTCATTGTAATAGTTGTAGTAGAATTTTGTAATAGAAGTAGCTTTTTAATAACAGTTGTTATTTGTATTATATGAATCCAGAAAATCCTGTAAACCATAATTCTATGTTATATTTTTACTAAAGTAAGTTTAAGCATTTAAAAGCTAAGCTAAGCTTAATCCTTATACCAGCCTAGTGGCCCATGGGGCCGGCGCTTATCTCCGGTTGCTGTAGTGTTAAGCGGATGAGAGTCGTTGACTCCCCCTGGACGGGACACTAATTCATCACAGGTTAGCTCCCAGCATACGCTGGTACTCATTTACCTACCCTGTAAGGATGGAAAGCTGAGTTGGCCTAAGCAGAAAAGAAGGTCACACAAATATTCGAATTTCGGCAAAGTGCCGGGGATCGAACTCGGGACCTTGTGGTTTGGAAGCAGAGATGTTACCAACTGCGCCAACCGTGACCGCCACAAGCATTTAAAAGGATCCATAAAAATTATTTTTAAATGTTTAAAACTAGTTTTTCTTCTGTCGTTAGGAAAATTTCCAAAGGAATTGCCAGACTTAGAAGTTTGCTTCAAGTTGTTGAAGCTAAAACAACTTACAATTTAAGAAAGGTAATTTAATTGATAATGATTTATGGTGGTGATTTTAAAACTGAACAGCGCTCAACGCGAGTCTTATTTCAACTCATAATCATTTAACCACTTTTTCTGTGATTGTAGTAACCAATAGTAATCTCAGATTTATATTGCTTATTTTGCAATATGAGTTATTATCAATTTTTAAAATGCGCCTGCATTGAGCAAGTACAGAGTTGGCCTTTGTAACGTAGATAGTCCAGTACAGAGCTCAAGGTTTACAGTACATACTTAAGGTATTAAGAATGCTCTTTGTGGAAGAAACAGACTATACAACAGCAGTATCACGACCTTACTTGTTATGATAATAATAGTCTGCTACAACGGCCCACATACAGTATTTTAAAATACTAAGAATTCTCCCATGAGAATAAACAGACCACACAACATCTAGATCACTACCCTAGTCTTTATGATAAGGTAGCTTGCTGCATACAGTGGCTCACAATGTGGTTTAGGTATTAAGAATGCTCTCATTACAACAGACAGACCACACTACACCTGGATAACTGGCCTATTCTTTATGATAAGATAGTCTGATACAGTGACTTACATACATTGAGATATTAAGAATGATCTCAGTAGAACAGACAGACCACGCAACACCAGAATCACTATTCTACTCTTTATGATAAGATAGTCTGATACAGTGACCCACATACATTGAGATATTAAGAATGATCTCATTAGAACAGACAGACCACGCAACACCAGAATCACTATCCTACTATTTATGATAAGATAGTCTGATACAGTGACCCACATACATTGAGATGTTAAGAATGTCTCAGTAGAACAGACAGACCACACAACACCAGGATCACTATCCTACTCTTTATGATAAAGTAGTCTGATACAGTGACTTACATACATTGAGATATTAAGAATGATCTCAGTAGAACAGACAGACCACGCAACACTAGGATCACTATCCTAGTTTTTTTGATAAGATAGTCTCATACACTGACTCATATACATTTCCCCCTGGTGTTTCACTTCTACTTTACTTTTGATTGTCTACAATTTGTTTTAGGCCTTAGCTAAACAGTTAGGCAAAGTTCTTTTGCGTAATATACAGGAATGTTAGAAACTATGGCAGATTTGAAGCAACATATGTATATACAGTATTTGATAAACCTCTTTTTCCTGATTGTAAACTTGTTTTAGGCCTTAGCTAAACAATTAGCCCAAGTTCTTTTGCATGGCATGTGTGAAAAAGCGTACGAGCGAGCTATCTACCAAGGGCCTAATGTCTCGGCTTCATCACTCTCTTTAAGAAGCTCACCAACATCAGCATCTATCAACACTATGTCCTCCAAACGGACGAGTTTCCCTTTGAAACCTAGAGTCCATTCTGGAGAAGGGTTGGTGCTTTTCTTCCATATATATTTATCTTTTTACGTATATCACTGCATGTTTTGTATTTACTGAGCAAATCATAAAATTCTGTAGATGACGTATTTATAACGATCTGGGAATTTATGTAATTTTACAGTGTTTTAGTGGTTGCGCTTAGTAAACAAGAGGTGTCTGTTTGAGAGAAGCGTTTACTTTTACAATCGATATTTTGCACTTCTTAATAAAGGTACAAAACAACTTATGTCAAGTAACTTACAACAGTGTGCAAGTCATGAAGACAAGTCAAAAGTTCTTCACTTTCATAGCAATCCTCGTGTACAGTAATATATATATATATCAATTGATGAGCATGGTAATTACTGTTTACACAATGGTCTGTAAACAAATGAAAAACAGAAATTCAGTTACAAACATTTAAGCCTCGAAATCTACTTCTTCTATTTTATCAAGATCGTCGTCAACAAGCGGCATGTTCTTATCTTTCGCTCCGTCGATGTCTGAATCTGTAATGTCTAAAAATGGGTTTGGACGATTTGACTCCTATAATAAATAGAAGCGTTTAATTTGGCTCCTCCAATACGGCGGGTTTAATTGAGAGGGACGTGAAACTGAAAATCCTTACTTTGACCTGGGCGTCTGTTGGATACGAGGCGTGTAATAAAAAGTGGGTGTTAAATAGATCATTTACGGTAGTATATATCGTGTTTGGCATATTGTTACGTACGAGATTAGTTAGCCGTGGTACTTTTATGTTCTTTGTGTTAACTAAGATGGTTTATCCCTAACCAATCCACTTTTATAGTTTATTTATATATCATCGCATCACAAGAGAAGACTATAATGCAGACATACTGTAACTTTAGTCAACTTTAAGAATGAAGCATTATACTACCGTACGTGATCTTAAGCGCCCATCATTCTATATCCACCACTTATTCTTAACCAATTGTCAGGTTTCAAAGCCATTCAACAAGTTGTTTCTGTATTTTGTAAGAACTTTTATCTTTTCCTTAGAGAAGCGATTGTTGCTAAAGTATTTGTTATACCAATAAATTGAAACAATTCGCTTGCCTCTTTTTTTCAGATTCTTGCGATCGAAAGTTATCTTAATTTCTCTTTCAATGATTTTAGGTTGTTCGTGCCTAGAGATGAAATGGAAGAAACTTTGTTACTTCTTTTACTTGAGGAGGCCATGGTAAGCTTCTCTGTCAAATCCAAACTGATCCTGTTAATAATCTTAGTATCTCGTGCTTGAAATGTATCATCAAGATATATATCATGTACCATTCGGCATAATTAGTGTTGAGAAAAAGTTACAAGCACTTTAGTAATATGAGCAGGGCTCGAAATTAAAAGTATTTCATGGTCTTTGCGACTGGTTGCAAAATTTTAGGCGCAAAACTTCAGGCGGACACTCTTTTAGTGTAGCTGTCAGAGATATAGATTGGTCGTGAAATTGCGACTGCTGTTGAAGCTTTTGTCACAAATGGAAAAATTAGCCGCAAATGCGACAGTATTGGTCTCAATTGCGAGCCCTGATGAATATTTTGTCACGATTCATGTAAGAAGTATTTAGTAATTGGTTTAAATATAGGTAAATATTTACCATTGTTGTACTGGCGTCATTAGCATCTTCCACATTTGCGCAACTGTAGATACTCAGCTTACATAAGAACTTTTCATTTCAAGTCTTTATTTGACACATACCCACTGATTCGTATCTGTTTGAGTGTAGCAATACGAAGAACTGCTTCTTTTGTCAAAAGGAACAAGAAACCTTAACGCTTCTTTCCAAAATGGATACAAACAAAACAATAACCTACAATCCTGAAGAATAAGAGTTGGCCAGGTTTTGGCTATGCGGTATTTCGTTATATTTTGGTTAAAAATTAATATATATATATTAATTTTTTTTTTCAAATTTTAGTATTTTTCATGAATTATAAATTATCTTAGGGTATATTAGTATTCTACAACAGCCCTCGGTAACCATGAAGAATTATCTTTTTTTTCTTGGTTACAAATGCTGGCCTTGACCTTCCTATATGCACAGAATTACATATTCAAATTCAAAGGGACTTGATGTTATTAAATGATATTTACAAAAACTATTTAGTAGGAAAAAATAATAAAATTAACTTTCTTCATATTAAAGTCAGACCACACTTGAACGGTATTTTTTGTCAATTTAAGCCTTCTTTCTTTAAGAAAAACAAATAAATAAATAAAATAATAAATTGATTTGGATTTGTAAGAAGGTAAACTTGTACTACGCATTTCTTTAGGTACTAAAGGACAGCGAGTTAAGGCACTCGCCTGAGCACGAGACAGCAAGGAGGCGATGTGTTTCAGATGCCAATTCAGTCTATGATCTCTTGACCATTGCTCTTGTTAGGCGACTCCAGTATGGAATGTTAACAGAGGTACTGAGACTTTTTATCATAACATAAATTCTTCATTGATTTTAGAGACAATAATCTTAATGAAGTTTTTACATGTGTGAAAAGCTTCGTTGACGAAATGATAACTCTGATTATGTTCGCAATTTTTATAATTGTGATCAGTGAAAAAGGAACCAGTAAAGTTGATATGCTTTTCTAATCGTGGCTTCATAGCTCAGTTTGTTAATGCACTGCACTGCTATATATCGTCGAAATCAGTTCTAGAATCCCGTTGAACCTGAAAAGAAAAGGAAAGGCCGCTATATACTTGTATAGAATCATCTGTTCATGCAAGTTTTGCTCGCAGTTTTTATAATTATGATTAAAAAAATGAAACAGTGAAGTTGATATGCTTTTTCAATCGTGGCTTTATAGTCAATTTGTTAATGTACTGCACTATCATCGTAGAAGTCACGGTCTAAATTCGTGTTGAATCTGAAAAGAAAAGGAAAGCCCACTATATGTTGAATCACCTGTTCATGCAAGTTATGCTCGCAATTTTGTTGGTTGTTGTGGTACTGTACATGTCACGGTCTAAAATCCCATTGAACTTTGTAAAGAAAAGGTAAGGCCACTAAAATTACCCTTTCTGTCCATTGTGGCTTCACAGTTGAGATAGTTAAAGCGCAGTACCGTTATCACACAGCTAACAGTGTCAAAATTTGAACATTTTGAAGGAAAGCTATCAAAATAGAAAACAAAAAAAAATTCTGGCCATCTTAGGGAATAATTAGAGGGATGTGGGGTTGAATCCCGTTAGCTAATGATATTCGTTTTAATCTTAATTCGATGTTTATTGTAAAACTTTTAAAGTTTTTAAATTTCAGTTCAAGCATTAATGAAAAAATGACAGGAATGGGACTGAAAGTTAAACAAAAAAAGACTATACTATAGATTGACAGCTTGTCACCAGATATTCACTGGTCATAACATCAAAATGAAAGGATTGTTTTGATATTTTTGCATCTGGAAATGAGATATCAAAACTGTAAACATATTAACATTATTTATACAAGACGTTATCCAACTCTAAATGTCAATATTTCTACTGACAAGCTGTCACTTTACTCTACAGTAAGTACACTCTCACTTCCTCATTAGTGCTTTTAATATTATTGTAATAATAAGTTAATAATATTATTATTAATATTACTTTTATTGTATTAATACACTAGACACTTTAAAACACACATTTTATTACTTTTGTACTTTTATTGTAATAATAATATAATATTGCTTGTATTAATATTGCTTTGATTGCTAACTTTCATTATCTCTTGTGTTAGAACTCCAAAACGGTTTTACACTTTTGATAATGTATGCTGGAACATACGAAACGTCAAGCTATGATTATTTTTATTACTGTTGTTCGCATCAATTTTTTTTATAAAAGTTTTGTGGTCTCATAGGTTATAACGTCTTTATTTAACAATTCTTCCAAGATGGTAAATAGCCAACGAGGTGCGTAGCGCCTGAGTTGGCTATAATCATCCTATATCCATCAAGCGCGAATGGAATAATCGTTTTTTTAAATTTCATGAGCTTTCTAAACCCTTCGATACTTGAAAATAACAACAAACTTTTAAGAAATTTATTGCCGAGATTTTTTCGTTAGATTCCATTTTTGGTCATTCGGTATATGAGCTGATAACCAAGATTGAGTAAACCAATTAGAAAGCGATAAACGCAATATTCGAGGTTGAAAATTTGATAATTTGCAATATTTATAATTGATGTAATTTGTCCAGATAATTATATAAAAATACAATATAGTGTAAGGTTATAGATGCCAGAATAAAAGCAATCAAGATGAAATATATTGCATTGTATATTTAATTTCTTTTTATATATATAAAAAGATCTTTTACTGTAAAAAATATAATCGTTGTTTGATCTTTGTATTGTATTTTCAAAACGTTTTTCACATCGTACACCTTAGTTTTTTATTGCATTATCTTGACGCCTGATATTTGTAGGCTTGTTTTTCACCATTTATGATTGTTTCATTCACACAACATCAAACTCGTAATCGTTTTCACCTTATTGCTTTATAGGATATTAACAGGCGTTTCAAATACTTTTCTTAAAGTGTTATAGAAAATTCGTATCAAAAAGAATTTTTCAAAGTACTTACTTAAAACGAAAAATAACACAGTTTTCTTTTTCTTTATTATTACCACAATACCGCATTAATGTATTGGCTTTTCTATATTGATCTAACTAAACATACAACACTTCTAAGTTTAAAAAACATTTTTCTATACTTCTAGGGTCATCTTCAGTGTTACAAAAGAAAATTACTCAATATAAGTACTGAAATTGGATAAATAAGTTACATTGACAACAGTGTCATCTTACAAAAGATTATGATTAAATCAATCTCGAAATTGCATTTATGAAGAAATTTGTCTAAAATATTTAATTTGCTTCCAGTACTGTAGTACACGGTTGTGAAATAACATGCTAAGTTATAATTTAATATATTATTTCATTTGCTGACCAGTGTGAGTTTTTGCTTTACTATAACCAGTGTCTTGATCGTGGTATGAAACTGTCTTTTGAAGAATTCCATTTATGGTTCCAGTTTGGTCTTTCACTCGTTAGTGCTGGAAAGGTATTTATACTTCTTTTTATTTTTTATTTTTGAACGCGATTCTCTGTTATAGATTTGGGATCCCCCGGATCTATAAATTGATATCAAAATATTTGAATACTCCGCGAACGTTAGACCATTATGGTACTGGCATACACTTGAAGGTTGTTTTTGCTCAAGTTAATTGTATTTTTGAAATGAAAGAAGAAATATTGAAATATTGTGCAAATTTCAAACTTCCAGTGTTTTCACAACATTTGAAAGTAGACGTTGTATTTCGTTGAGTAGGAGTTGCAAGGAATAAAGGGCCTTGCTCCCTATGGGGGTACGAAGGGAAAGTAGGCGTTGTTAATGGAAAAGTTGCTGTCGGATGCGACGGCCGACGGCTACTTTTGAAAACACTGACTTCCATATATAAAACCCGAGTATCTATGCATACATTCTGATATGTTATTTAAATAGGTCTGTTTAACACCGATAAACAAAATTTCTCTGTGGTAATTTGGATTAGTTGGTGCAAAAATTGCCATTACTGTGGCAGAAATTAGGTTTGTTTTTGAACATTTAGGGTTTAGTTTGGAATTTCGTTACCTTCAATCAGTCAGCGCTATGCGTGGATCAAGTTGTAAAGTCTTTAGACATTTTGCAAAGGTGATGATGACCGATCAGTCTGTAATGTGAAGGATTTACTGTTCTTTACATCATATACATGTAATTTACTCTCGCACTTCTATGATTATTTGGATTAGCTTCAAACATATATTTTGTTCGAAAATTAATTACCTTGATTGCACTACGAATTATTCTCTAGTATGCCAGAGCTCTCCTGGTTCTGAAACAGTGCAGTCAGCTAAAGCCTCAGGATGCAATGGTGCCGCTGTATGCAGCAAAGCTTTGTTTCAACAACTTGCACATGGTATGAATTTAGAAGCAGTCTACAAAACACTTTTAGTTATTCCACATTTGTATCGTTAAGTACTCCAAGGTTAGTGTTTTAATAGACTACTATTTTGTTAGATCTCGGAAGGAATCGATTTTGCACAGAAAGTGGTATCTCTTGGTACTGATCATGAAATGGCATCCAAAGGTTTTCTGGCTCTGGGCGTGGGATACAGTTTGCAGGCTAGTGAGTGTAAGTACAGTACATAGTTATACATTAATCGACCATCGTTTTTCCCAATATTTCGAACATCTATCTCTATCACTTTTAAAATATTTGCTAAAATAAAATAAAATAACAGGAAATAAAATAAGATATAAAAAGTTAAGTGTAGTTGTTGTTCTTAGCGTTCGACCCGAAGGAAGAACAATTACAATGAACACCCTATTTATATCAAATAGCTCATATGCAAATACGACTACTATCAATTCATCGAGGACATGAATGGTGCTAAATTGCACGAATTCTTAACGAAACGTGCAGAAAACAATTATCTGCTAAACTGCGTACCGAAGATATTTTTATACTCAGAGGGGTTAAAACTTCAAAATTTTCCGGGGAGCATGCTCTCGGCGCCCCATAGATCGAAGACTCGCTCGTTCGTTTGCGATTCTTCATAACTCCTGAATAAAAATCGTACGCACTCACCAACCATGACGTAATCTCTATATCATGAGCATCATCATGATCATCATCATCATTACCATCACCATCATCATGATCATCACCATTACCATGACCATCATCATGATCATGATCATCATGACCATCATCATCATCATCATCATCATTATCATCATCATCATGACCATCATTATAATAATGACCATCGTCATCAAGACCATCATCATCATCATGACCATCATTATCATGACCATCATCATCATCATCATCATTATCATCTTCATCATCATTATCATCATCATCATGACCATCATTATCATAATGACCATCATCATTATCATCATCATCATGACCATCATTATCATAATGACCATCATCATGACCATCATCATCATCATGACCATCATCATCATCAT
>JAOBRB020407757.1:0-10144 GCA_027575285.2 Zoanthus pulchellus | reverse complement strand
AAATAAAATCCTTAATTGAAAATAGAACCCCAAAGAATACAAAAAAAGCAACGAAGTTTAGGATGAAAGTATTCGATAGTAAGAAAGACATTTCTTGTATTTCCAATGATTATTTGGACAGATTTTTACCAAAAACTCTGTCTCTGTTGCTATTTGCCGGTTTGTTTACAGCCGTCATGCCGGCTAATTATAAACAGTTTTTGTTTCTTTTTTTTCTCAAAATCCAGTGGATGTGGATATAATAAAACAATTATTACAGTCAATCTTGTCGTACATGGCTAATAGCCAACACGGCGCTGCGCGGCTATGAGCTCATGTACGACTCGATTTCGTGGAATAACTGCTAAATATCACATGATCGTTGAAAGTCATTTTTGCTTTATGCGATAACTAATAGATGTCTTCATTAGATACCATAAAATCGGAAAATTAAACTCCTGGCCCAGTTGTTCAAAAGGTGATTAGCACTAACCCAGGGTTAAATGTTTAACCCACGATCTTGTTTCCAATTTTACAAGGAGAGATTTTAGCTGTAATTTTGAGGTTAACAAGACTTTTCCTAGAAAAATCCAAACAGTATTCATAAATAACCGTTTACCTTTTTTTAAAGAAGAAATTCCTATTTGAATTTTTTCTTAACCCATGGTTAAACTTAACCATCCTTTGAACAACTGCGCCCAGAAAAATAACATTCGGTGTGAAGACGAAATATAAAAGCTTAGAATCAGGTTCTAGTCAAGTTCAGTTGTCGATCAAACTCAGACGAGTGCAGATCTCTGTCTTCGTTACACCGAAGTTTTCCTTTTTTCAAAGTAAATTCGCGCTAAAAACACTTCTTGATCCAGTCCACTCATGAAAAATGGTCCTCCGTCGCGAAGAAAGTTTTCGGTGCTGTAACTAACTTTAATAGTTCTTAAACTTGATCTGTTGCTTTGATTGAACTACAGTACAGGCCCGTACGCAAAAATTTTGAAGAGAATAGGCACCCAGGCACCTCCTACGTACAGGCCCGCAATTATCAATGACAAGTTGAACCACAAAAAGATCTTTAATTCAGCGAGTTCATTTATACATCAATGCCAATAACATAATGCTAAGAAATCAACAGTTAAACATGTATCGATATGCCAGTATTATTTATTTCAACCATGTTGCAACAAAGTTATAAGAAGTTTAATTCTAGTTTATTATTTAATATTTTATGGCAACATGGCTACATTGTCTTTTTCCATTGATAAAGAACTAATAAAGACACGGACACACGGTGCAACGTTTCATGCAACATACGCGCAACAAGTATTTTGGAGGTGGGGATACGGTGCAACAAAACCACGCAACATTTCTCGTGATAGCATCGCGTGCTTACCCATGCAACTTTACAACTATCAAAAAGGCTTTAAACAACAATTCCTTTGAAAAGAAAGCTTTTTACGTGCAATCGTAAAGGAATAGAGCGCGATTCAACTTCAGTTTTGTAGCGTGCAATGTTGCATGCAACAAAACTAATCGGTGGACACACGCTGAAACAAATTTGTTTCACGCAATGTTGCATGAAATATTGCATCATGTGTCAGGGCCATAATGATTTACGAAAACGAGATATTGTGGGCGTGCAGGAAATTTACTCCTTAATCAGTGTATATTTGTTTAGTAGTATAAAAGATATCGACACACCACTCTTGTTGCACCTATCAAGGTTTACTTTAAGAGAGGAACGATGTAAAACGTTTGAAGAATACGGCTCACGGAAGGCTAGAAATTTATCTTAATAAAGTCTTTTCTAAAATGTTTTGCCCGTTGGAATGAACAAAGTTTCCTAGCAAGGTTGAAACATTGAATTTGTAAGTCTTACCTACTTGGACAAAATTTCCAGTATTAGAAAACAAAATCAATTGTACCACATCTCCCCTTCCACGTAAAAAAACGCGGATAAGAATATCATGAGCGAATCTTTGATGACCTCAGGCCCCGTTTAGATGAGTCCGCAGATTTCGTATCCGTAACTTTTTTGGGACGGATACAGCTAGCGTCCACACGTGTACGCCGTATACGCTCGGTGTCTCCGGGGATTTCTGTATACGCTCCCCAGAGTGGAAATTTCTGTATACGATTTGTCTCCGGATACGTGTAGGCCCTTGTATTCGAATATTTTTTGATACGATGACGCCATATTATCGATCCAGTCATTTCCGAGCGAGTATTTCCAATGTCCTTTGAGATATCCGGATATGTAGCGGATAAGTGTGGACAGTCGTATACGATTCGTATATGCTACGTGTGGACGCAGATATTTTTGTATCCGGATAAAAAAATCTGCGGATACAAAAACCTCCGGACTCGTGTGGACTAGGCTTCAATATTTCGGCAGCCAAAAATACATAGAACCTTAGCTTTAATTGGTGAACTATGAGAAATGGGATTTTCTGCCCAACTCTTCAGGAGTGGGAACTAGTTTTATATGCAACTTTTTAAAAAAGATCAAAGAGGAAAACTCGAGTGTTCTTAGCAAATGTGTGGACAAATACTGACGAGTATGAAATTAATTCGATGAATTATCTTTTCGGAATGAAAAAAAAAATGGATATATAACAAGGATTTCAGTAAAACTCACATTTAAAATTAGAAAATCTCCTACTAGGTTATACCGAATATAACAGCAATTAGAGCAACGTGGTATGAAATTTGGCTTAACTTGCACCTAATAACTAGTTTGTTTGAGCAAACTTAACCAACAAATTCCCCAAATACTTTAATTTTTCTTTTCAATTATAATCATATTAAGCTTGCTTTTTTTAAAATAGCAAATTTTGTAAATTCCATAACGCTCCAACTGTTATTTTCAAAAATAATTGACTTTTGTCTCATAAATTAAAGTACATAAAGATTGGCCTAATTTTAGAAATTTGTAATTTTTTTTTTTTGCAAAGCTAACGCAAATCTAGAATAACAATAAATGTCCTTAATAAAATCCGTTGAATCTGGATATGATCAAATCCTAATGCTATCCATTTCGTTATTGTTAAGTACCAGTTGGTTAGCAATTACATTACATGGTGCAATTACAGTTCGTTTCTAGCAAGCCACATAGCTGAGAGATAACTGATCATCCACATGGGGTGGGTATTACATCGAGGTTTCATCACACAGCGTATAGAGTCACCAAAGGCAAGTGGCAGGCACAGGTACACCGCTGAAGGGACAAGAACGAAACGTGTTGGTATGGTAAGAGACACACTTTCGTGTTGGCATATCAAACAGGAGATAAGATACGAAATATTCAATATAGTGATAAAACGACTACGTGGAATAAAGAACAGCCATACAAAGTGTTAATACAAAAAGATAGACCTACCTATTCAACAAACATTGGTTACGAACAGTGCAACTCACAAACATATAGAAATCCGCGTTTCCGACAAGCTGTTTGGTTATTTTGCACATTCAAAATTACAAAAGCAATTCCAGGCAAAAGTATAAAAATAATTCCAACCATATTCGCGATCTAAGCAATAATCAGATTCAAACTTGATTCCTCGCACACACAACAAAAAAACAAACGGCACTAATATATGTTCAGTATTAACTGCTGAAAACTAAGGATATTTTACTGACTAGAAGCCAGCAACTGCATGGCGCCTTGAACTGCACTTGTAGATGTCCAAATTGTGTTATTAAAACAACAAATTATATTGTTCTTGATCGCAAAAATATAAGCTGCTAATCGTTGTAGTCAGTGGTGAAACTGTGAGCTAGGTCTGCCGTCTGCTAGCTTCGTATTCTATTTGTGACCTTTTAAAGTTATATACCAAAAATTGATGGAAACTGAATCGCCCATTGCAGTAACGAAAAGAAGAAGCATGAAAAGAAGTCCAACTATGTCCACGATCTTAGTGATAACAGGAGTAACAAACAAAGACGGGTGAGAATCGTTTCTAAGTGAAACTCAAACAGGATTCAGATTAGTGCAAAGAAACAAAAACAGCACAAGCACTTGTAAACAAGAAACAAACATATATATCATAATCCTATTGAGCTTTATAACAACGAATAAGACCACAATAAACGAAAAGGTAACTGTACATACAAGTAAAGAAGGAGATCAGTAAAGTGATGCAATGTGTTATGTTTCTCCAGTGGTGCATAGTAACACAGCTATGACGTCATATGTTGCGGTATGACGTCGCATGTGGTGCAGGTGCGGGTTATGGTGTTAATCATTGCGTGCTGAGTCAATTTGAAAATATGCGTAATACTCAACGTATAAAGAATAAGATAGCGGTAAGATTGATCAATGAGACAGTAAACGATAAGTGTACACACACTGATCACTGATTTCCTATCACATTGATAACATCTTTAGCAAATAATTCTCCTGATGAAACAAATATCTTGTTTTCCACACATATAGATTTTAGTGCTCTTATATTGGTCTATAGCCCGAAGCCAAAATTAACTTGAATGAGGTTTAATGTGTTGGAGTGTGAGTCTTCCTCTATATACTATCACCAAACGTAAACAACAAAAAAGGATTTATGCCACTTTCAAAATAGCACCAAGAATCCGTAAAAATATTCAAAATAAAACGCTATACGTTAGTTCTGTCCTCAAATTGCTTTTCAAATATTGAACGATTTGAAACAAATAGTTGTAATTTGAAGCTAAGCTAATAGGTAGGCAACGAAATGAAATTTCCATAAGTTTTCACAAACTGAAAACTTTCTTTGCTAAAAACTAAACTTTGCTGATGTAATCGAACCAATCAAGCCTATTAAATGTTGGAGTGAAAAACAACTAAAGCCAGCAGTAAAACATACGAATTAGAAACTTTGCGTTTTTAAAAGGCTATTTTTTTCCTAATAAGTATATTTTTAAATAAAATCTTAAATCTCGAGACATAAATCCACCGATGAAACTCGTGTGTGTAAGTTATGGTACAATGCAATATCTAAGTTAATTGGTTTATAAATATATCTGTTACATGTTTAGTATATCTCATCAGTAACACTGATTATTTAAACAAATGCAATGAATGTCGGAAATGTTGATAAAAATAGATTGTTTTTCAAATCTGGACATACTTGTAAATCATCTGAATAGGAGAAACACTGTCTAAACATTTACAGCTATATGTATTACACATCTACAGAAAAATGTTGGAAAATGGAAAGTCTTCAACCGATAGAAAGCCAGAATAAAGGACAATTCTGTAGATTTACAAAACAAGAGTATTAAATATTGTGGAGTAATAAATTGAAGCCCTGGGGAATTTGTGGTTCGAACGACTATATACGATTCTGTTGCTCCTGGAATCTGATGCACCTGTTACTTCGTACGCTTTTGCTCACAGATAATAAGAAACGCTTTAACTGCATTGGGATAAGAATTGCAAATACGATTAACCCCTGGACAAACATAACAGCAATGCCAAAGAAAAGAAATAATGAAAGAAAAAAAATTACGATATGAATAATAATACTTAAAAAAACAAAAATATAGTCTATTAATAATGAAAACAATAATGACATTAACAATTTATAAATAACATGGAAATGAACATATCAAAATAATAAATACTGCATTTACTAAAGTAATTTATAAGAAGCTTGAGCAAAGGCAGCGATGTTATCATGGAAATTAACAGAATTTTAAGTTCGATGCTGCAGCAGTGTTCCGTGTTTCAATGTTAAGGACTAAGTACTATTAGTATGAATCTACTAACGGTCTAACCCGCATCTTGCATTCTGATTGGCTACTCTACCAAAAGTCTTTTTGTGATACTACAAGCAGAGAAAAAGATGGCGGGTCAAAACAGTAACGAACCCCGATTTGCTATAATATCATTTATCATTTCAACGAAAACGTAATTTGTACATCCACTGTTTATACTAAAACAATAGGCCCTTTGCAGTTAGAGGTCACGTGCGTAGATACCCCTTAGCAACAGCAAACTGGAGAGCAAGCGTTTTATTTATTTTGAAAGTAAATAACTCATTGACCATAATAGACTATCAAACTTAGCTCAGTTATTGTTGGCAAAATGTACTATTTTTTTTCCCAGTGTTTAAAAATTTGAAACAATAAAAAAAAAGTATACAAAAAAGTCGACTTTTGTCTTACATTGTGAAGTCGTAATTTTGGCTTTTGTCACGGATTTTGAACTATTTCTTCAAAGAACTACTTCAACTTTTTCTTAATGTCAAAACAGGATAATACTTGAAATCTAATTTACACAACTGAAACTTGCTTTTACCGTATGAGTGATTTACTTTCAAAACAAATGAAACGCTTGCGTTCTCCAGTTTGCTGTTGCTAAAAGGTATCTACGCACGTGACCTCTAACAGCAAACGGCCTATATTAGACTTTTTCGCCTCATACGGTCTATTCGTCTTCTAGGTCTAATTGTTAAATACAAATTAAATATTGTAGTGTAATTCCTGAGCATAATTAAAGCTTAATAGTTCTTGAAAGCTAAAACAGAAGATGAATAACTTAAAAACCCAAAGCATATCCTAAAATTTTAAGCTCTTACGTTTCAAAGATGGTGTTACACAATTCATAACGCAACCTCAGTTCGCGCAACAATGTTGCGTTAATAGCTGGCGTGAAATCTTACACAAGCCAACTTTCTCAAAACTCGTTATTTTGTGTTCAAAGAGTTTGAAACCATTTCAAAAACTCAATGCGTTCTCAAGCATAATAATACGCGAAAGGTCGACTTTGGTACCATGTTAAATGACAGTCAAATCGTTGCGCGAAATGTCGCGTTAAAAGTTGGATTCTGTAAAACCATCTTAATGAACTCGGCAAACTTGCTAATTCAAAATAAATTAATAAATCTGTAATTTTCCAGAAAATGTTCTAAAAATAATATTGGGATAGTGATCTTGCCACGCCAAACAGTTGCTATTCAATGATAAATATGTAAATTAGACACCATATAAAGAAGAGAAAACTTCTAAACGTTTAGGACATTCTACCAAACGTATGAACCTCTACATACTTTTGTTTGTTCTATGATTTCTTTGGACAAAGCTTAAAATGAAGCTTTATATTGCAAATATATTATTTAACTTTTGCTAGCAAAATAGGGTATAGACGAATCTTTTTTTCATAAAGAATTTTGAAGAAACTTTTCAAGGTGATTTTGACACGTTCAAACATTTGAACAATACAAATGTGCATAATGTTATTATCATACATGCAAAGTTAGTCTTTTAAATATTATACACTAGATTTCAAATTTTATGAAACATTATTTGTATATTGCCATGAAGTAGCTGGCCCTGTTAACCCTTGATTTAGACCCCACACCCAACATATCAATGCTTCCAAGAGAACTGCGTCGCTTGAGCTGCATCAAAAGTGATCCGTTGGCAAATTCTGACCTGCTCGAGCGATGGTTCTTGTCTCTCAATCTACTTTCAAGTTTGGATCCATTTAACACGTTCACGTACGATCTGTATCTCTTGTACTGTACAAAACATATACACATGTATTAGCATAAGCTTACTAACGGTCTATAACACGCATACTGCATTTTGATTGGCAACTCTACTGGAGGTCTAATTTGTGATATTCTTCTGGTAGAAAAACGATGGCAGATCAAAATAATAATGAGCCTCGTTTGGCAATGATATCAGAGGAGTTCATCGATAAATTAATTTGTACATCCTTCTTGACCGAGATAATATAATTTGTTCATCTTTTTTGACCAAGATAATATAATTTGTACATCCTTTTTGACTGAGATAATACAATTTGTACATCCTTTTTGACCAAGATAATATAATTTGTACATCCTTTTTGACTGAGATAATACAATTTGTACATCCTTTTTGACCAAGATAATATAATTTGTACATCCTTTTTGACTGAGATAATACAATTTGTACATCCTTCTTGACCGAGATAATATAATTTGTACATCCTTCTTGACCGTCATGATGAGTAGGTTCAAACTAAAACAATTAGAAATCTCGGCTGACTACGAGTATGAATAGCGCATTCGGCCTACGGCCTCTTGGGCAACTGAATTGTTAATTAGACCAATTTCCTTACTTGGGCTATGATAACATAGATGACCAAAAAAAAGTAACAGAAAATAGAATGATTTTGCCTAGGATGAACGTAGTAATGTAATACCAATACAATCGTGCATTACATGTGGATGGCAATAAATTGATGACGGGATGAATACATCACTTTTCTAATGCCCCAGTCCTTTGCGCGGGCAAAACACTGAAATCCTGAAGAAATCAATAAGACAAAATGTGACCGAGCAACCTTATTTTACCCCAGAGAGGCCTGAAACTGGTAAACATTTGCATTAAAAAAATAAAATACTTTATTTAAGGTCAAATGGAAAGGAAATGGTTGCCCATTTTTCCTAGCCTGAGGCTAATGTTTAATCATTCGATGGCTCGGATCTTGAATGTCAACTTTGCAGAGGGAGGAAAACCGCAGTACCCGGACTGACAAATCTCAGCCCACATGCGGAGCTTAGATATCGACCCCGGGTCGTAGAAGTGGGAGGCGCGACTATGATCACTATGCCAACCTGACTAAAAGATTGTGAACAATGACGATGAGGGCATCAATTGTATGATAATGAGATGAGTTTAAAAATGATAGAAATTAAGATGAGCAATCAGTAAAGGAAATCGAACGATCTCGAGTACAATTCAAAACTAATAGGTACGAGTGCTGTTTTCAAAATTCTTGCCAGTAGGACGACTCCAATTTGAGAATTTTGAAAACATCACAAGCGTCTATTACTTACGAATTGTACGAGAGATATAATATACTAAACAAAATAACTTCGTTAAAAAACGAGACCTCTAGAAATCAATCATGCTAATCTCATAATGTTTTATTTATAACATATATAACCGGCGCCACCGCCGCCTGGTTAGCTCAGTTGGTAAGGCGCCATTCTATTGTGCGGGAGGTCTGGGGTTCGATTCCCGGCCGGACCAACACTCAGGGTCTTAAAATAATTGAGGAGAAAGTGCTGCCTTTGCTCTAACATCTTCAAATGGTTAGACTTTCGCGTCTTCTCGGATAAGGACGTTAAACCGTAGGCCCAGGAGTAAGATCTTTGTAAGGGACCTCGAGTCCTATTATCTCTACTCCTTGTAACCTCACCAAGTTCCTAAATGTTCATAAGACTAAGACAAACAATACAATACTAGTGACGAGTTTTAAAAGTGTTTTTTTCTTCGGGTTTAATACAAATATCAGAAACGAAAATAGTAATATAATACAATAAATAATTTTAAAACAAGCTTTGAGTTTGTGAATCCATCCAAATGTTAGGTCAATGTGCTCACGTCGTTACCATAACAACTTAATTGGTACTCTGAAGAGTAAAATTTTCACTAAAATTGTACTCGTCTCCACCAATTAGAATCGAGTAATTTTGTTGAGTATATTATAAATAGCAAATACAAACTACAACATCTAATTAGCAATGACATTTCGAGAAACATTTGGTTTTCATATACTATTCCAAAGCTTTTACAATTAAAAAGACCACTTACTTCATATTCCAGATAATCGTGCTTTTCCTGCCACTCCTGAAAAAAAAAGTCACATCAAAAGGGAAACGAGCCCCAAGAATATTTGTCAGAGGTTTATGCCCAAATACGTGCCCACTACTTCCCCCTAGTAATAAAATTCGATCAAAGTTTGGGGGTGGCGCATGTTCTAGCACTGGTCTTTACTCGACCAAATATTAAAATCAGAAAACATCGTTAAAATCCCTATATCGCATATTTTTTATCAGATGGAAACTAGAACTCTTCAGTAATACTAAATTTCAAAAATTAGCAGTTTTTCGCGGTTCCTTATTCGTTTTCTGAGTTGTAAAACGTGCAAATAAAACACTTTTGGGACAACTGTCTTTTTTGACCGAGCATTAATTCCATATGAAGTCCTGGTGTGTAATGACGTAGGGGAAGGTACTTGTACAGCTTACGGTTCAATACTAACGCTGTTAACAATGAAATTATCTTCGTGTACAGTTTATAATATTGCTACGATATAACGCGCGCTCTTATTGGTTCAAATCTACGCTTTACTACACCGATAAAGTCATGGTTTTCGCTTGCTTGTTTTGCCGCTTGTTTTGCTATATCATAAAAG
>JAOBRB020407395.1:0-10146 GCA_027575285.2 Zoanthus pulchellus | reverse complement strand
GTTGCTACAAGACAAGCTGTGGACACAATGGAAGATACACTTGGTAATACTGCTGTTAGAATTGCACACACTGCTACGAAGAACAGTGTATTGGCAGTTGCAGCCGGTGATGATGCCGATTACGAGTACTATCTACTTAAGGTGACAAGTGATGGCCTGTTGGAGCTTGATGAGACTGTCACAGATGATTACGGCAGCGGCTTTCCCAGGGAATCTGTAGTCTTGAAAGGGCGCTTCTTCAATAGGGATAACTTGATTGATATGATCTACAAACTAGACTTGAACAAAACAGCATTTGTACCACTGTGCCACTATCAGAGCGGTTTGTGGCGTACTAAAAAGGAAAAGAAAAACAGTCCATCAAGTTCTCCTAGTTGTTAATGAAGACATAATATCGTCTCTTAAGAACTCTTCATTAATCTTGCGGATACCTTTTGTAGCACCTTTGCATTGAAATTCATAAAAAAACAATAAGTTTACAAAAGAATTGTGTTACACCACACAGGCAAAGCATCATGGGTAGTAACAAATTAAGCTGTAAATACTTTATAAATGCAAATAGATATGAGCGTAACTTGAAAATGTTATTCTGTTAATATAGAATAAAAAAAGTATTTTGCTGAAATGGCCTAGTGTTACACAAATGTACATGGTGATTGTGCTGCAGGTCTAAAACAACCTCAACTTTACCACAAAAACTGTTATCATTGTCAAAACAATGAAAATGAATGCTTAATTTATTGACATAAAACATGCCTAGTCACTGTTTTAACCTCCAGTTTGTACTAAACATTTATTCTTCTCATTTTTCTTTAAATACTGGACAGAGTTATATGACACTAAATATACATATTTCTTCTTGTTTTCAGGATGGGGATTTTGTTTTCAAAAAAAAAACATTCGTTGCACTTATAAAACCTTTCAATGTGTAAATCAGTTTACTTAACTACAAAATAATGTATATCATGTAATAACCTGCCTAGACTAGCTATAGAGCTAAATGCAGGTTAGCATATTTGTATTGATTAATCTAAACTTTCTAATAAATTTGTTGTTATGTCTCAATTAAGAAAGTTTTATAGTCCCTCAAGGTTACAGTATATTGAAACAATTTCAATGTCATTTAATTTTACCAATACCTGGTTATTATGTCCTAGTTAAAATGTTGGAATAAATATTTTTTTCTGTCCACTAAAAAATGCAATTATAAATGAATAATCCTCAACCACAATGCAGTATATCGAAAAGGATACTAAACATATCAGGGAAAAGGCCTCCAAGAAATTGCGAAACGATGTGGGGAAAGGAGAAGATGTGAGCGAAGAATCTACATTGAGTTCCCGTCCAATGAAAACCATACACATCACCTCGTGGGAGGTGAGATAATACAGGGAAAGTACATAAACTGTTTTGAATAAAATGGTTGGGACCTCTTTGACCTACTTAACTCCGTTACTGCTGACTGCAACTCAGTAAGGTCAAACTATTCTTTTCCAAGAAATCAATGTCTCGAGATGGCTTTTCTTAATATCACTAGCGTGCCAAAGCATATTGATGAAATTATAACTTTGTGAAATGACTATCCGCTAGATATAATTCGTTTCAATGAAACAAGACTGGACTCCAAGGTCTCAAATGGAGAGATGTATTTTAACGGTTACGATCTGCTCCGACGTGGTCGTAAACGTAAAGACCTCGTACCGCCGGAATTAGAAGCATTTTGCGTTGAAATCTCAAAATCTAATAGTAAACCTATTATTGTTATAACAATTCATCGACCGCATGATTCCTCAACAGAATCTTTTGATAAAATTGAAGAATTTATTGGTACTATAGATAGTCTTGATAGGGAGTTTTATAAACTCGGTGATTTAAATTGCAACTGGCTTCAGCATGCAGATCCCGAAACAATACGATTGAAAACATTTTCTGATCTTTAGCAATTATTGTAACTGATTAACGAGCCTACTGAAATTACTGAAACCAGCTCGTCGCTTCTAGATGTAGTAATTATGAGCCATCCAGAAAGAATAATAAAATCTGGAGTAAGTCATCTAGGATTAAGCGATCACAGTTTGGTTTATACCATACGAAAAATAAATGCTACGACAAGCAGAAAACAAATCAAAATAATTACTTCCACAAGCTTTCGTTCTTTTCACAATGATGATTTCCTAAGGAACATGTCATGTCAGCCGTGGTTGAACATACAGTACAGAGTTGTGTGAATACTGACTAAATGTGATCAACTTGGAAATCACCGTTAGTCACCATAGTTGACAAACATGCCCCAATTAAGAAAAACCGTATTACACAAACCAGTTTACCCTGGGTAGCACAAGAAATAAAACAGCCAATGCTTGATCGAGACAGCATGAAGCGTACTAAATATACCATTACAAACAACAAAGACTGTTGGGATGCATACAAAAGGTTAAGAAATAGAGTAAATACCGCTATTAGAAATGGCAAATGTCGTTATCACCGGAAAGAATCAGAAGATCAAAAATATAATCCTAAAGGTACTTGGAAAATAATTAACAGCTTAATGGGTCGCAATTACAGTTTGCGAGACAGCCAGTAAATGAAGTAAAAGTGAATGGCAAATCTATAACATCACCTGCTGAGATTGCTGATTGTTTAAATAACTATTTTGTAGAAATAGGCCTTAAGTTAGCCTCTGCAATCAATGACAATACGAATAATCCGAAAATCGATGACTATGTTCGTCCAGCTATTAAACACTTTGATTTTTCATAGACAAGCTCGGCAAAAGAGCTTAACTCATAAAGCTACAGGGCTGAATGGCATTTCAACCAAAATTGTGAAAATCGCCACCCCTGTTATCTCTGACTCTTTGGCGTTTATTTTTAATTGTGTAATTGACTCAGGGTCTTTTCCTACCGATTGGAAAAAGGACCGAGTCAGCCCTTTATTCAAAGAGGGAGCTAGAGATGTGTTAGACAATTACAGACCTACATTTCTATTCTCACCGCAATCAGCAAAGTGTTTGAACGAATTCTCTATGACCCGCTCTATGGCTAGCTTTCTATACACAATTTATTAACTAACGAGCACTTTGATTTCAGACGACTTCATTCAACCATGCCAGCTCTCCTTAATTCCACAAACTCTTGGTTTCTAAATATGGATTGAGGCTTGTTTAACATCGTTATCTATGTTGACCTAAAAAAGCCTTTAACACAGTAGATCATAAAATTCTTTTACAAAAAATGAAAAGATTTGGAATCGGAGATTGCTCATTGCCTTTAATGCAGTCCTACTTGACTAACAGAACACAATTCTGTACTGTATTAAATAAAATGTCTAAAGAAATAATAATCACTTGCGGGATACCACAAGGATCCATCCTTAGACCCCTTTTGTTCTTAATGTTTATTAACAACTTACCAAATTGCCTAGACTGTGCAACCCTATGTCTGTTTGTGGATGATACCAGTATCACGTTGAGTAGTTCAAACAAAAATGACGTCAAAAATAGGGCCCAACCAATAATTAACTAGAATCAATAACTGGCTTAAGGCAAACAACATACATTTAAAAGTTGCTAATATGAACTAGCCAACGCTAGCGCAAATTAGAGGAAAAACCAGTTTTAATAATCGGCGATAAGGAACTGAAAAGGGTCACCCTTAACAAAACACTTGGAGTTGTAGTCGACTTTAATGTCGTATGAACATGTTGAGCACATTTCCAAAAAGATAACCTCAGGACTAGGTCTGACTAAAAGAGTCAGGCCATACATACCCACAGATACTCTAATAACAATTTATAATTCCATTGTCAAATCGCACTTGGACTATTGCTGCGAGGTCTGGGACTCTTAGGCAAAAGTGCTATCCGAAAAGTTACAAAAGCAACAAATGTCAAAGGATGAAATTCAGTTATCTCCATAAAACCGTCGCTCCTTTCCTAAGCCAAGTGATATTAGAAGTCACATGTATCATGCTTCATTGAAATACATATTCTCCAAAATTGACCAAGAAAATGTTGTAGAAAACATTGACCAGTGGCGGTCATAAACCTTAAGGACTTCTTCTACTTCTCAGTTCTGGCCATTAGGAGAAGCCCCCCAAAATCCACTGATTCAGATGATCATTATGAAGAAGCGGTATCCAGCTTAAAAAATATGGTAACGACATTTGCTTACTGGATGCTACATACAAACCACTCGTTATGCACTACCTTTGTTCTTCCTTGTGGTACCCACAAATGTTGACTACCAAGTTGTTGGATGAAAACTACCTTTGTTCTTCCTTGTGGTACCCACAAATGTTGACTACCAAGTTGTTGGATGAAACGTCTCAGTGTATTAGAGGCACTGCAAATTACTCTAAGAAAGACAACTGGATGGAATCCAAAGTACTTCATGACAGACAACAGCGAGCAAGAAATCACTACCATAGAAAAAGTATTTCCAGGTGAGCAAGGGTAATCGCATTACTGTCTAAACATATTATAGTAAGCAAGATATGTTAAAACGCTTAAGTTTGAATGTGGGATTTTGCACACATTATTTAAAAGAAAGTGACGTCTGGTAATACAGGCTTCATAAAAAGGCTTGGAGTTCTGCTATTTAACTCTTTTCATGGTACCTTATAGGGCACATATGACAATTAGACTTTATGCACTCAGCTGAACTGTGCACTTTTTTTGAGTCTAACATTAATAATTTGTTAGACGGAGCCCTGACTGAACAATTGTAATATCTGAATTCTAAAGTTCCAAATATAGGGTGCGAAGTATTCCTCTGTAATTTTCAGAGAACAATCATGGGAAAGATGTACAGCAAAGTCAGCAAATGGTGTGTCTGCCAATAAAGAAGAAATGCTTTCAAAACTTCGGCTCAAAGCAAGCTCTGAGACTTAAGACTTAAGAATGGGTGTGTGATTTGAAGAAATTCCAGCTCTGGAAAGAAAATAGTAGTCTAAGCGCTTTGAAAATCATTGGTTAAGGGAACATAAGGTGAGTGCAACTAAGAGATATCTACGGTTTGAACTTAATGTAATGTCATGCACATAAGTTCTAGCTAATAGAAAGTTGAATGATGCCATCAGTGTTTCTCAAAATGGTGAAGCACACACGAAGACATTTACTTGGGTACAGAAATTGCAAGCTAAAACAGAACGTGGGATGTTTTATCGCTAATTTAACAGTGTTCCAGGTAAGAGACGGGTCTCGGGTCCAAAACCCGACAGCAACCGCTACCTGACCCGACACTGACAAAAAAAAAATCGGCTAAAGTATTCACGACATATAAATTAAAGTACTAAAATTATGAAAGAAAACAAACGTAAATGAAAGAGTGAAGTTTTCTAATGAAAAACCATTGAAAAAAATTGCTGTAATAGAAAGTATCAAGGAAAAGAAAACTGAAAAAACGACTCAACAAAATTCCAAAGGCGACTTGACTTGTGAATCATTTGGTCCTCTATTAATTTAGAAAATGAAAAAGAATGTAGCCCAGAAATAAAAATTGTCTTGCTGTGGCATTGTAAATTTCCTTACTTGTTAGTTCAGGATAAAATAAATACAGTTCAATAATCTTACTAAGGAGCAAGAAACTGAGAAACTATTCATCTTATTCGTGGCGGCTCTCTCTCTCGTGTGATTTTCTCCTTTGTCGCCTAGCACGTGATCAATTTCTTCCCCGATCAAATTTCATTCCTTTGTAAACAAGACTCCAAAATGTTACATTAACGGCAGCCGCGCCGGACTCAACCAGGCAGACTATCATTGAAAATTTATTGAAAACTTGCTGTTTAATTCTTGGAACTACTGTAATAATTGGCCAAAACTCCAATCTGTTAAAACCACACGAAACCAATGTTTGAAAAATCACGCTTCAGTCACGCTCCACTAAATAAGTGCGTCTCATGCTAAACCAAGCGTGGCGAACGCAGCTGATGGTCTTCCATACGTCACATCGAAAACGTGTTCGAACATTAGAAAACTTTTTCGCTTGAAATCGAAGAGAGAGTGAATCAAAGAAAAATGAAGAAGAACAGCGTATTAATCCTTTGCGACCGAAGATCCATTATATCGGATCTGAGATTGCTTGCCTTATTTTGGCACAGCAGACTTTCCTAATTTAGTTCCCAGGCTTCGTTCGAGTTTTCAAAAATTTCACCATCGCGTTTCTACTGATATTTTAGTTCCATTTTTACCGTTTTATCTTCAAGTTCTGAGGTACACATTTGCCGCGAAAAAATAAAAAGCTTTTAGGAATGGCTGGATGCCGAAGATCATATTCTGTGGCAGATGTTTTGGCCCATTCCAAGGGATTTTTTGACATTCCTGATGAAGGAGCAACTTTAGACATTGAGCGATTTTAAAATGAAGATTTTGAAACTGAGGAGATGCATGATTCTAATGATTTTTCAGGGGATATTTCCGAGGAAGATAACGATGACGCTGACTATTCCCAAATTACCGCAGTCCAAAACATTTGTTTGAGCAACTTTGGGAGACCGAGAAACACAAACACAGATCAATTCCAGTGGAGCAGACAGGTAAGCCAAATTGAAGTCCCTGGATTCACAAAGGCAGTTGGACCAACAAATTGTTCGCCGAGGAATAGTTGTGCTGTTGATTTTTTTGGCCTCCTTATCGACATAAGAATTTTGAGTGATGTTGTACAGGAAACAAACAACTTTGCAAAACAATCACTTGCACTTGTAGCAAAAAACAAGGAACCAGCAACTTGGAAGGATATTTCCTTAAGAGAACTGAAAGCTTTCCCGGGCCTCATGATAGCACTGGGGATCCACATTCTGCCAAGTTATAGAGATTACTGATCAACTGACTGGATTATTGGGATCCCATCCTTTGCCAGAGTCATGTCAAGGAATAAATTCTTGGACATACTGTACAATCTTCATCTTTCTGACAACTCTGTAATGCCTCAGCGAGAAACCCCACAGTACCTTAAGTTGTACAAAGTAAAGAAGTTTATAGACAATATAAACACATATTTTCGCCTCAACTATTCACCTCATCGTGAACAATCAGTTGATAAGACAATGTAAAATATAAAGGCAGAACATCCCTCAAGCAATACATGCCAATGAAGCCTATAAAAAGGGGAATCAAAATGTGGTGCAGAGCTGATAATTCTAATGGCTATCTGTGTAAATTTGACATTTACACTGGTAAATCAGCTCAGTGTACACAGCATGGCCTTGGGCACACTGTTGTCACTAACCTTTGTCGACACATGAAGGGTCACTGGTATGTAATATTTTGTGACAATTTTTTTACCTCTTCCAAACTGATTGAGGACTTGTACGAGGGCAAAATTTTTTACTGTGGAACAATAAGATCAGGGCGTAAAGGGTTCCCTTTACACATTTTTGATAGAGGCTATCAAAGGATTGAAAAGGAGGGACACTGTTTGGGGTGTAAAGGGCCCAATTGTCGCCCTGACTTGGTTGGACAAGAAAGCAGTCCATGCTGCTGGGACAAATGTGAAGACTCCAGGGCAAGGTGAAACACCAACGGTCAATCGAAAGAAAAAGGATAGTACCATTGACCAAGTTTCATGCTCACAATTCATTGTTGAGTACAACAAATACTTGTTGGGGTTGATCGTAACAACCCAATGCGGTCATATTATTCCATTCCAGCAGCTGAAAAGAAATGGTGGACTAGGAATTTTTTTTATCTCATTGATAGGGCTATTTATAACAGTTTTATTTTAGGGCAGGTGTCCCCACATCACAATAAGAGGTCTCTCAAAGACTTTCGTGTTGATTTGGCAAAACAGCTGGTAGGGAACTTATGTTCTCGCAGAAAGCGAGGCCTCTAAATGAGAAAGGAAAACGAAAGGAAAGGACCTGCAAGGTCTGTGCAGATAAGTAACAAAAAAAAGACCAGCTACTTTTGCCCTAAATGTGATGTCGGTCTTTGTTTCTCTCCCTGTTTTAGACAGTTTCACACTCTGTAAGAACTTTGTAAATAAGTTTTATTGAAAATTTTATTTGTATTCCAGTAACAATTTATGTTAAATGAAGTGAATATTAACTTTGGTCTTTCAAAATGTCATGTTTTTGTAATGTGTGTCATGCTGAAAAACCTTGAATTGTTTATAATTCTGAAATTCTATATGCCCAAACTATATATCAACATAACTGGAAGAAAATACTGCTCATTTCTATTAGTTTCTCAGAATTTTATTATCATATTCTTGTGAGTTGGGATCATGTCAAATCTGAAAGTTTGAACTCTTGTGACAATAAAGATCAAATTACATCTCATCTGGTAGCTTCAAATTACAGATAAATAAATTTTAATGATAATTTTTAAAATCTATTATCATTGCACATAACCGTGAAATTTCATAATATAAAAATGAATCCCTGTTATTCAATAGATTTTTACAATATTCTGGTTGGAAATTTGGGTAAATTAACCAAATTAATTTAGGATGCAAAGGGTTCATCAGGAAGAAGCAAATGAGGATCGGAGGTAAACGAAAAAATCCCGAACTTTTCAGAAAACCTGGTTACGAGGTCACACGTGG
The DNA here is from genome assembly GCA_027575285.2 of Zoanthus pulchellus. Taxonomy (NCBI): domain Eukaryota; kingdom Metazoa; phylum Cnidaria; class Anthozoa; order Zoantharia; family Zoanthidae; genus Zoanthus; species Zoanthus pulchellus. Next base: position 1,604 of record JAOBRB020407395.1, on the reverse strand, counting down.
TTGCGTTATGAAAAAGAAGCGATGTTCTGCTATTTTTGTATAAAATCTAACAAGACAAACCCCTTTGCATCAGCCGAAAGGTGTACAAATTTTAGAAACTCGACTAGTCAACGCCATAAAGACTGTAAAGAACATGAGGATGCTGTTAATGGAGAAGCTATAACAGATACGTTCAGCAACACACAGCGCCGTATTTTTAGAGCACAATCGCAAGCTATCCTCACGGCAATGAGAGTTGTCTACTGGCTGGCCAAGGAGGATATAACAACAATCACGTACGACTCACTGCTTAATTTTCTAGAAGTTGGCCTCAAAAGTGTTAAAAATCTTCGAGTGAGAAGAAATGCTACCTATCGATCTCATCAAAGTGCCGAGTGTATGCAAAATGCTATTGCTACACTGTAAAATGAAAAAAGCCATAATGGCTCCAAAATCCAAAATGGTCCCGAATATTAAAAGCCATTTGGACCCATCTAGGGCCATTATGGAAAGTAGAGTACCAAAACAGCTATATGGGGTACTATTCTGGCTCCCTTGTTTTCTGTAATGGCACGGATGAAACCCAAAATGGTCCTTTCAAGGTTTAATTGGCCTGTGAATAATTTGGCCCCCATTGGCACATCAGCACTCCAAGCCATGGAAGTCCAAATTTTCTATTTTTAGAGCCAGAGATGTCCCCGGGTGTGATCAAAACATGGCAGACAATGAGATCGAGAAATATTATTGTCAGTTATTCTGTGTGCCCTGTGCCTTGCTATCCAGCTAAGTTTACGTTTATTTTCCCTTTTATTAACAAAAGTTTATTTTGTTGCTGTTCTTAGCTTTTAACTCGTTTTTTTTCTACAGTTTCCTGCTGTTGTGGTTCAGCAAAAGATGAAGATATCGACGAAGAAAATGCCCTTAACTTCTTCTCTGACGAAGAAGGACTCCAAAGTATTTTTCAAAAGTTTAAATAAAGGAACAAATTTAAGGAATTTGTCCGAACAGAGCTAATTTCACGGTTGTGTCTAATACGAAGACCCAAAAACGATGACCTAAGACCCTATGGTCTAAAACGAGGACCTAATACTTAAGACTCTGTGGTCTAAAACGAAGACCCTATGGTCTAAAACGAAGACCCAATGGTCTAAAACGACTCAATAGTCTAAAACGAAGACCCACTGGTCTAAAACGAAGACACACTGATCTAAAACGAAGACCCTATGGTCTAAAAGAATAAGACCCTTTTTAGATAACAAAATATTTTCGGAGCGCGCGATAAACTTCAGATTCTTAGTCAGTACTTTACACGTGACAAACTTTGTAATGCTTTTCTAAAAATGCCAATAGCATAAAAATATACGCGTTTAAATAAGAAAAAATTTATAAGGAGGCTCAAATTGGCCGAAATTTAATATTTAAAAACAACCTCAGACTCATGCTCATACTATTCACTAAGCCTCATAGAGTAAAACAACGCATATATGAACCTAGATTTTAAGAACCTGTTAGGCTAATATTGCTTATTTAGACCCCCTATATATATATAAGAACCTGTTAAGGCTAAGATTTCAAACAGGTTCTTAATTTATTTTTATCACTCTAAGAGATTAAACTAAAAATTT
>JAOBRB020407313.1:0-10146 GCA_027575285.2 Zoanthus pulchellus | reverse complement strand
TTGAGGAGGAAATGGCTATTGTTCATGCGCAGTTAAAACCAGCACTAAATTTGACCAAAAACTCGACCAAAAACTCGACCAGAAACTCGACCGAAAACTCGACCAAAAACTCGACCAAAAACTCGACCAAAAACTCGTCCAAAAACTCGACCAAAAACTCGACCAAAAACTCGACCAAAAACTCGACCAAAAACTCGTCCAAAAACTCGACCAAAAACTCGACCAGAAATTATAGTTATGCATGGCCCTTATGGGGCTCCGTAGACTACTGCGGAGCCTTGTTCTGTTATAGAAAGCTGACGTTATAAGCCAATTAGGAGCTGCTTATAAACAGAAGACCATTTTCCATTGCAAATACCGCTAACTTCAATGACAGCGGATTCAGTTTTGCAGTGTTAGCCTCGTTTTGTTGTTGAATATTCAAAAATACTTTCGAGAGAGAGAGCGAGACGTCACACCTTCAACAATACACACAGTGCATGTAATTGGAATAAAGGAAATTTTAACTTAATATCGAGACTAAGACTGCAAAACCTGATTCCGTTGTAATTGAAGTTACCGCTGTCTGCAAAGCGAAAATAGTCTATTATTTGATATTAACTTTTGATTTATACTTATAGCCCATTAGTGTTTTAGTATTAACAATCACCTCACGTACCACGAGATGGATTATGGTACAATTATATAAGCTAAAATTACCTATTTTAGTTTTTAACAAATGTTTTTTTTCGCTCCTTGAAACTTTGTTTATTGACAGACGTTGGAAATCCAACTCAATTTCTTGGAATCTTGCTAGTTTGATATTAAAATGTACCTCCACCTCCTGTTACGTCCACGTAGTCTCGACAACTCTAAGAATGGTCTTTTCACGTTCCAATTTTACCGACAACTCCGTGCACGTGCTTTATTCGGTACATTCCAACGTGCAGTTATTGTATTTTCTTCCGTTCTCTGCCGTCGGCGTTGCCATTCTTGTTGCGTAAGGTCTCTGATATCAGAAAGAAGGAGGCACCGTAGATGCTTCCGTGTAAAGAGGTCGATTGTTGAAACTGTCAATTTGCCTATCATAATGAATCTTCATTAGTGCAAGTCCAGACTCTCGCTCACTGGTCATGGTCGCCCTTAGAGTCTATTTTATTTGCACAACAAATAATTCTCGTAGATTTCTTTTTAGTGATTACTCTCTTAAGATTTATTTGGTCAGTTTGATGATCAGCTGAAATCATTCTTCGGGGATTAATTGAATGATAATCCAACAAACGATTTCATATTTGTGGCTGAATATTGTTGCGGCAGAAAAAGAAACATTTGCTCTATTTACCCAATAAATAACTTAGACCCTTAGTGGAGTCTGTTCTTTGAAGACTCGTGGTTTCATAAGATGATACTGAACAGTACTAGTCAAGTAATACTTCAAGTATTGTTTGAATAATATTATACAGTGTACTGTTAAATGCAGCGTTACTTTATAAAGATGTGCCTTTAATATCTTTTTTTTCTTTTTGCAAACGTTAATCAATAACTAATCCATTTCACAAAGAATTTGCTTTTAAATTTTGAACTGTCTTATATGCATATTTTCCACAGGCACGTGAGTCTCTCTACAGTGTACTAGTGTCGAAAAGATCTTTCGTGAGGCTTTACTTGAAGAATTTCACCAAAAATAAAATTCATACATTCAAGAGTCAAATTAATTTTCTGATTAATGTCTGATAAATGATAAAAACAGTTATTGATGAAAAAGCATGCTGAGTTGATTTTCTGCCACCTGCATTGCATACATGTGTGAACTGAGAACATGTTCATTTTCAAAGATAGTAAATTCGTAACTTCGGGTTTTTTAACCTTCTAAGTCGGCAAAGATATTGACTAGATTGATGCTGTACAGTTGCAGTAATGGCGGTATCAGATAAACTTTTTTTTTCCAAGACAAAAGTACAACAGATTTTCTTCCGTTACTGTTTGTTTTGACTTAACATAAAAATAGATATCTCCCGAGGCGTCACCATTTAATAAAAAATACTGTTATGCATAAAACTATTCTTGTCTATTTACATATTCCTTTTTCAACTAGGCAAACCTGCCACAAAGAAGGTCTTCAAAAGCCAGTTTGTAAAATTAAAGCATTTTTTTATTAAAAACTATCTTTTATCGCTGATGGAAGACTTAACTTATTCTTAATTTATCATTTTTTTGTTCCGAATTTGTTGGCGTTGTTTGGAAAAGCAACACGTTAATGTATTATATACCTTTAGATACTTTTGCAAATTCTTACTAAAATCTCGTACTTAAAAATTTAATTTAATACAAAAACAATTCGTGCCAATTTGCTAGTGTTTTTTTTATGGAAGAAACACGCTATTAATTCCTACTTAAAAAAATTCTTTATCATTTCCAATTTTTTAAAATGTTTTTTTTTCTAAATTTAGTACAAAAACATAAATCGTGCGAAGCAAAACAAATTATAATTATATTTTGGTTTTCTTGCTTTTTAATCAAGATTTTAATTAAAAACTAGTTTTAATAGCGTGATAAAAAGTTACAAAATGCTACTGTTTTCAATAGGATAATTTTCCACGGGTACCTTTTAAGTGGACTTAACTGTCCAAATAAACTACTCATAACAACATAAATAGATTTTGGGTTCAAACGAAAGTTTATTATTTTTCAATCTCAGGACTGCAAATCCGACACACAAATTATCACATTTGTATGTCTCTGTCAACGTTTTGATTGAAGTAATTTCGTTTTGTTTGTTATTAGAAATTTTAATTAGCTCGCTGCTGTTTTTTACAATAATAGATAGTTGCTTCCTTAGTTACGTTGTTTCTTCATGTAAGTCCGATCCATTTTGCGTCTAAATCTGACTATGTTGCGTCAGCTGCATTTTATTTAACTGTATAAGCACCGTGTTTGGGCGTATTTTTTTTCGCCACGTTCAGCACTGAGTATTAAGGACCGCACTCCTCATTTCATGCACAATGCACTAATCAAACTACTTAGTTCACACCCAACTCTGCCGTGAAGTCACTTTATTGTAAGTATATAACCGATTATCTTATTGGTTCAGAATGTTATCCATAATTTTCAGATAACTTGTGGAATCGTTGCTTGTAATAATGATATCAAGTTTTTAAATTGGAAAGGTTTTTTTCACCAACAGCCCACAGAAGTATTAATTCTACTTTTTCAAACGCTGGCTTATAATTGAACTGAGGATTTGGCAAAGCCATCGAGTTTGTGCTTTCGGGTATGGTCGGTTACACTGTATAGTAAAACAGTGAAATATAATTGGAAAACCCACGGGATATTAATGAATGTTTTAGAAGCTGTGAAATATCATTTTATTAGTTATTTTTCAGCCTTCTTGTTACTAAAATACCACAAATAAAGACAAGCTACTGACTACTTTGTCTTTTGTAGTTCAGTTTTGCATTTCCGATATTGAAAGAAGTTAAAATTTAACTGCTTGCTACTACAAAATTATAAGATACTCTTAAAGTGAGTTAATGTCCTTTTTCCCTGCTTTCTAGCGGCAACTAGTTCAAGTAAATTAACGGAGTAGTCTGGAACAATCTTTGTTTAAATATTGTCAAGAAATATCAGCCACCGCCTCGATCCTCGATCATTTCACATTGATCATTCGTGGCTTATCGCCGGTGTGGAGAATCTATAAGATATGATATCAAAAAAAAAACTCGTTGAGTCGTTCATTTGATTTATAGCTGTTGTAATTTTTAATACGCGCTTTTTTGTAAAAACAATTTTATAAGAACAACAAGGCTCAAATTTGTCAAAATTTTAAAAAACGTAAAAACAATATTCTCAGGCTGAGGCTCCGTTATCTATGAAAATGCTTAACTTCACAAAAACCCATAAATTAACTTAGCAATAAAATATAAAACTCAAGAAGTTTCACGGTTTTTCAGATTTATTATAAAAATTAATAAGAGGCGCATCGTTTAATTGGCAATGCCTGGGTTTTTTTCTTTTATATTTTTTCTTTCATTCAAGCCGCTAGAAATATACAGAAGTGAATAATTTGAGGCAGAAATCACCAACAAATCAAGAACAAGTTTCGGTAAAATTTACTGGTTATTTTAAAAAGTTAAAAAAGATCATGTAATTATTTTGTTTGTTTCGAATACATTTTGCTGTGTCTTCATGTATATCTTTCGTATTGTACGAGAAAAATAAATTATGCCAAACTTTCAATCGTTAAAGTTAAACATTCATTTGCCGCCGTGCACTGTTGACATCAAGTTCTATATAGCCGATAATTTCGGTTCTAAAAATAAAATGGATTTCTGAAATAAATTTATAACAATAATTTAAAAGTTTTTCCGATTGACCAAATTATCTCCAAATCATGGATATTTTGAGAGCATTTTTACCGAAAATATTTAAAACAGCTTTTCTATCTTACGCTTTTATCTAAATAAATTGTACCAGTAAAAATTGAAAAGTTTTGCCATTGTTTTCAAACATGAAATAAACAAGAGCAACTGATCCAGAAAAAGTTTGTAATTATTTTGATTTTAAATACTAAAAGAACCTTTACAAACAATTTTAAAAACACTCTTTTGCTAGCATGACACTAATGAGTTTTCTAATTAATGTAGGAAAGAAATTACTGCTTTCATTTTGAACAAACAAATATAGGAGTCAAAACAAAGGTAGAATGAAGGACTCATGCTCTGATCTTTTTTTTAAAAAATAATAATCTTAATTTTCTAAGAAAGTCAAGTTGTATATTAAAAAGCCCAAATCCGTTTGTTAGGAACATATTAGTCATATGATTAATTATAACTGAAAATAAGCATTGATTCCTTTGATTTTAAAATGAAACATCAAAACTTTCTATTTTAAAGCAGAAATGTTGTTTATATTTCTTTGAAAAAGTATTTTTAGGCAGAACAACGAAAAAAATTCAAGAACAGTTTAAGGACAATTTCAGACTAGCTGCGGCTAAAAATATCTATGAAAATGCTTTACGTATAGAGACTCCAAAATTAACTTAACAACACAATATTAAACACAAGAAGTCTCACTGTGTTTCACATAAAAAGATGAGCGAAGCATCGTTTTACAATGCTTTGATCGTTTCTACCCTGTTTTTTCTTCAATTCAGTGGAGCTACAAGAAATAAGAACAGAATTAAAAACAATGTGGGACTGAAATCACCAAAAACTTAAGAACAAAGACCCTCGAAAAAATTTACTGGTTCTTGTAAAGAACTTGTATATTAAAAATCTAGCTGTTCATTGATATTTTAAAATAGAAACTACGCATGTATAACAAATTACCGATATAGGAATAGTAAGGCTTTACAGTACTGATGAGGGCTTTAGTACCAAATAAATTGAACTCAATTGAAAAGTGAAATGGTTGAAATAATGTCAAACAACCAAGGCAATAACTGTTGAGTATGTTAGAGCCTGAGTGACTTCATTAACCTTAAAGGCAGAAGAAAAAATTCAAACTTAAAATTTTATTGTTATTAAAACAAATCGGACCAACATGTTTGTATGACATGATAGCTGGTAAATTTTTATTTCTTGTATCCTAGATCCCGATCGTGTGTTGCTCGATTAAGAAGTCCCTCTTTTAAAAAATTGCCACTCAGAGGGGCAAACAGATTTAAATCTTTCCTGGAAAAGACTGGATCAACAGACATTTGCCTGGAGGCTTGCTCAGTGTGTGTTGCTGGGAGTTCTGCAAATTCAAATTGGGTTTGTCCGCTTCATTAAATAATGATTTCATTCATTGCACGAGCATAAGTTTCATTAGCTATCAGCTAAATGGTTTCAAAATTATCAGCAGCATACGAGCTTATATGCTCTCATGGCGGCCTCATACGGAGCATTACCTGAACTCCAGCTTTCTGCGGAAGTCTTGAATAGTGTGCTTTTACACTAGAAATGTTGGATCCCTAAGATTATAGGGATGTATATTTTAGCATTAAAACATCCGAGTCAACTGGGCCGAAATCATATAATGCCTTCCGCGACCATAAAATATTCGGAAAAAAGACGCCACCATCAAGTTTTTTCCTCCTAGTTTAGTTTATAAACCTCCGCAAAATATTTCCTTTGATCTGATTATATCTTGATAAGCTAATAACTGCTGTAGTAATATGTGTAATAGCATCCGTTTCCAAGAAATACTAAAATATTTTTCCAACAATATGAATAGCTATCACAGAAATGCATAGTTATTTGTGTGTGTTATTCACTAACCAATAAAAAACATTTACTCAACCGAAAAAAGACAGTTGCAGGAAACACAGGAATGGATGCGCTTCTTTTTCTCTTAATATCATTTCCGCTTTCGTTTATGCAAATTATATAACATTACTTAAGATTAGTTCCGAACTTCCAGTTGCTAATCAATTTGAATATGAACACTTTATTATAGAATCACACCAAAGAGAATCCAACAGAATCCATGATAAATTAACTTGGGCCTTTACGGAAGAAATCAAGCAAAAACATGACTTTTAATAACTATTCATACTCAAAGAATTTGACACTTCGCCAAATGAGCTACATACAAGAGCCCTTCGCTGTAACTGTTCTCAAACTCGCATTTGAAATCACCATTGCTATTCTTGGCATCCTTGGCAACATACTAGTGTGCACAGTTATTGCCAAACGCCCCAACTTGAAGAGTCCTATGTACTGCTACATCTTCAGTCTAGCAACAGCGGATCTAGGCGTTCTTTTGGTAAATTTTCCGCTGGCTGTATTGAAAAGGAAGGACATTTATTACTGGCCGTTTGGTGAGAGTGTATGTCTGTACATTTATCCTGTCACTGACATCTTTTTCGGTGCTAGTATTTGGTCAATAACAGTTATCGGAATTGAGCGCTATCGTAACATTGTTAGAAATCCCCGAATCAGACCACACAAAACCTCAAAACGTAAAGTAACGTTTGTCATTGGCGCTGTATGGCTGGTCTCGTTTCTTGTAATTGCTCTCCCTGTCTACTTCATTACCAAATACGATCTCAAATCTGGTTGTCTTCTACTCTGGCCACATATCTGGCAGGCATTAACTTACAATACTGTCGGGGTCTTGTTCTGTTATGTTCTACCGCTGTGCATAATATCATATACTTACATCGCCATTTCGAGACGTATCCGTTCCAGCAATGAGTTTCTCCAAAGCATGCATGGCCATCAAGATGAGGGAGAAAACGAGAATTGCCTTCGAATTAAAAATAACAAAAAAGCACAGAATATTTTAACTCCTCTTGTAGTTCTATTTGCATTAACAATGGGCCCCATTAACATCGTTCGTTTGATAACCATTTATTATGATTCGTTTGTCTTGTGGCGTTACTATTGGGTATTGTTTACTTTATGTATCGTTGGAGTGATTATAAATTCAGCTTGCAACCCTATAATTTATACCTTAGTAAGCTCAGAATTCCGGAACGGAGTCAAAAGCTTATGTAAGCCTTGCCAAAAAAGACCATCATCTCGTGCCTATAGAACACATCTGGAGTCACAATGTCGAAAGCTTATTGGTGACAGAATCTCATTTAAATCGTTGCCTTTGGAAACAAGCTGTGTAACGTTTGAAACACATCATGATTCAGCAGTGTGAGAAAAAATGTCACAGATTGATCAAATGGAACACAAATGTTAAATTGGAAACTGATAATAGCTAGTCAAGGCTAGTCGTTTAGGTCGTTTAGTATCGTGATTAGTGAATGATAAAGCCTTGATTCATCGTCGGACAAATACAGTCATTAATGTTACAAAATAGGTTATTAATGTAAAGCACGTCACTGTTTCTTATCTTTGAGTACGTTGATTGGCGAAAAATACTATAATACTATTTGTTTGTCCCTCCAAACGTTTGTATAAGAACTGTTTTTAACTTTTATCTTGCAATTGTATATACAATGATTCCAACAGAAATTGTTAACAAAACTTATGTAAATTAAATTGTGATAGATAAACAGAGTGTTGCGCTATTTTTGAATTAGCACGCCTAATAGCAGTTGCATTTTCATTTTGTTCTACGGGCCGGGGCTACTCCCGGGGCTATAGCTACTCCCGAGGCTACTCTCTTAGGGGTACGTGCCGCTGTTCCATGCCGAATACGGTTTTCAGATCATCCGATCTAAAATAGGGTGTATAGTTTACGGAAATGGTGATTTGCAATTTTACAAACGGTTTAGTATGCAGGGTGCAACAATTTTGTTTTTCCTGATTCACAGATCCAAACAGGCTATCAAAATCAAGTCATATCTAGTTTTTAAACATACCAAAGTTTGTTAAGGTCCAGTGGCATAACCCCACAAAAAAGCTAAATCCTTTCGAGCCTCGTGGCCCATGGAGCCGGCGCTCATCCCCGGTTCTGTAGTGTTAAGAAACACTACAGAAACAACCTAACTGATTTTTCTGTAACTTACTTGAAACCAAATTATGAGAGAAGAGATGTGGGAATCACGATTTTATATTTATAATACCAAGTGAAAGAACTGAAATGTTTTCGGCAATTCTCTTTTTTTCCCGCACGTTCACTGAATGGAACTCTCTCCCTTAAGACATAGTTTTTGCACAACCAGTAGATAATTTTAAATCTAAATTGATTATGACCCTACTACTATCACCCTGATACTGTGCTTGTTATATGGAGAAAGATTCCTTAGACACTGATACGTCATACATTTTCACTTCCGCATATGTTGCAGCAAAGCTCGCTTTGTAATTGGTTCAAAAACAATTGAAACTGAAGACCATTGTTTTTGAACCAATTACAATGCGATTTTTACTGCAACATATACGGAAGTGAAAATGTCTGAGGAATCTTTCAGATTAAATGCGCCTGCAAAGCACAGGACAGGACTGAGGTGCAAAAATGTACGTCTTTGCTATGGTGATGCAAATTAAAGGGTAAATGATTTAAGTAAGGTAAAAAAGAATGACGTCAGAAAAAGTTTTCTAGTATATCGAATATTGCCTTTCTAGTGATTTGATTGGTTCACTCAATCTCAGTTATCAGCTCATATACAGAATGACCATATATCATATATGGAATCTAACAAAATCTCGTTCATCAATTTATTAAAAGTTTGTTGTTTATTTTAAGTATCGAAGGGTTTTGTAAGGCTCATGAAATTTACATTTGGTTATATTTGGTCCACATGGAGATACGTTATGCCTGCTAGTTTCTTGGAGCCTCGTTTTCATAATAGATAGAGCATGTGATCACCCTTATTGACCAAAACGGAATCGTTGACCTCATAGTATTGCCCTTGGTATTACCAGGAGCCCATAAGTAGGAGCGAGCAACTCCAATAATAGACCTATATCACGGCGTTTTCACGAACTGGTTTATTTCTAGATCGCTTTTAGTAGGAAATTTCAAAAGAATTTTAAGTCCCGGAGGAATCAGACAATTCATACAAATTAACAATGTTATTGATAACGTTTGGACGCATGCGATTGGTTTAAATTCGCACTAACTGAACTAAAAATAAGTGGGTTCGTAAAAACGCCGTTACACTAGAACATTGAAGTTTCTCACTCCAATTTATGGGCTCCTAGTTTTACTGGTAATTTTGGCTCCAATTGATCCATTTTAAAATAGTAGAGTTATAATCAGTTAATACTTTCAATTCCAGCTTCGTTTCCATGCTAAACAACACAAACTATTTTTAACATTCCCTTAAGTACACCCTACGGAGTTTTCACGATTGTCGACAAACGTTTTCGGGTTCAGGAAAGTCCAAAGGCCATATCTAGACCGGTTGCTTGTTTTCTTCATCAAAAGCCCACGGAAATACGTCTGCTCACCGGACTATTGTGTCTTATTGGGATTATGATGAAATCAAGAACACGTTGTTGCTCTATCTCTTCATTTTCTTTATCTTAGGAATGGATTTGCTATACTTCAGGGTTTTGTAAGCATAACCTTAGGGGGAAAATGGCCCTGAATGAAGGGGTGGAAGAGTCGGATATTTGACAGTTGTATATTAACACGCGCCCAAACTATACACCTCAGATTAATACTTTCTTAAGTTCCAATAGTTGAAAAAGTAAAATGATTGGTGATATAACAATATAGTTGATGTTCTTGGGCGTAAATATGTTTTGGGCCCGACTCAGGCTCATTTTAGCCCGAGCGCAG
>JAOBRB020407312.1:0-19869 GCA_027575285.2 Zoanthus pulchellus | reverse complement strand
TAAGTACTTAATATTTATTTTTATCGCAAATGAAATGAATTTGCTCGGGTAAATGAAAGTTCACAACCAGATTACTCAAAATTAAGTTAATTACACAGTACAATTATAGACATGTGTGAAGGAAAAAAAGCTTTGAACGCAATTTCTTGTAACTAAAAGGATAAAACTTAAATTAGAAGCCAAACTGAAACAAAAAATTTTTCTGAACCGAATTGATTAACTGATCATATTGTTCGTAATATAGGTTGCACAAAACGGCAGATACTTGAGATATTTTTAAATTTTGATTTGCACAATAATATTTTTAATTTTGATTTGAAACAAAATAATGTTACTTGGAATACTATCAAATATATTTTATTGCTGGGAATTTTTTACTAGAGTAGACATGTAAATATCAAGTCACATTGAGTGACAGGTAACAATACAACCAGTCAGCAGTTCCTCAAGGGTTGTTGTTTGATTATTTTTAAACTCGGCTGATTATAAGGAAAAAAGAAATAGACTGCTCGCAGTCTACTCTGCTTCAAATTACATTAAGCTCAATCCTAAAGACAATCCTAGTGGCCCTAGGGGCTTCCATTTAATTAACTCCAGTTCTTAAAGTTTTAATCAAACGAAATTCTTTGATTTTCGCTGCTGGATGGGACAGACACATACATGCAGACATTTGAAAGTCACACAAATAGTCTGGAAAAGCTAAGGATCGTAGTGGGAACCTTGTAACTAGAAGGCAGAAATCTTATGAGCTATGCTGACAATGCCAGCCAACTAATCTAACATTTTTAATAAAAGGAAAATGTCAACCAGAGTGGAATTGTTTTTAAACGAGAACCACCTTGACCAATAATGAAACAGGTAAAGCTGAATGACTTCAGAATATTTTACATGGATCATATATAGTTTTATAATTTAGTAATTATTCTTCTCAATCTCCCACCACTTATCCTTTAGTTTTGCAATCTTTCTATATCTACTTAATTTCCAACCTTTATTTCTTTAACAAATAGCATACCTGAGATGTCCATTGCACTTTTGTGTGTCCAACACCCTGACTACTAAATATTCTGCATTCCTTACAATGGAGCTACAACTTATAACCATAACCCTTCCCTAACCTAACCTATCACGTACTAACCCTAACTGTCAGCTATCCCTTGTCTTCATTCTACAATATCCAAAACCTAATCAGCCAATTGTAACCCTAAGGTTGGTCTCATTGAATGGATCAGATAAAAATAACCTAGGCTGAAAAAAAAACTCAGTTATTTTTCAAAATTTGTTTCTCTCCAGTTCATACAGAACTGTATTATAGCCAACTTTCAAAACAAGGCCATGTGGAACTAATCTAAAAAGAAAGCACATCTCAGGAAGATGCATGATGCCCTCTTGAGTTTTCAAAAATGTGCTTGTATGGTAATGAAATCCAACATTGTTGGATGGTGTTGAATTTGTTTGAATACTCATCCAACACAATCTACACTAATTAAACATTGTTTGACAAGAGCTTTTAATATAACATTCTTGGATAATGTTTGACCAACTTGTTTGATCCATTTGAACCGGCCTTTACAGTACAGATAGTACTTACTCTGAATCCTTTTGGGCCTGGAATACATAGTGAGCAGTCTTCAACTCCATAACAGTTATACCCTGAACACTGCTGTGTTGTCTGTAAAACAAATGAATAATCCAAATAATTGTCATTTAAATTTATCATTTGAAAATTTTACTCTCAAAGATTTTTAAATAATTGAAGCAGTTTAACTCAATTGTACTGAATTAGAGGGTATTGGAAGTTCTATGTTATTTCTACTCATCACAATTAAAAAAAACAGCAGAGGAGACCTTACTTAATTCATAGGTATTTTTAAGCAAACGATATTTGTGTGCTTACAAAGTACTTTCTGTGTGTAAATTATATTATAAAGTTAATTATTAAATCTTAATTAATTTTCCTTAGCCGTCATTTAACTTATGAGATGCATGTAAAATAATTAATAGTGCATGAAATAGTGCAGCACGATCCAAACATCATCAGTATTTACTGATAATACTGTAGCTATCATTAAGAGGCAATGAGCAAATGTCTCAGCTTTTCCTTTATGTGTCATTGGGATGCCAGCAGGGCTTTCAGTAAGTTTTTGAGTAGCAGGCTGTGTTTGAAAAGTAGGTGTCTAGGAGTCGAGTGTCACACAAATGTTACATTACAACTTTGACAGGGAATTTCTGGTTGGAACTTACACGATGAAACTTGAAGTGATAGTAGATACAACTTTCATTTGCTACAGTAAACCTCTGTAATTTACTAATTTTTTTTTAAAAAAATTGCTATAAATCAGAGAATTGGGAATTAAAATTACTGTGAGTCAAGACGAAAAGGCTATTTTACTTTCTCGGATACTAAGTCAGTCCAAAACATTCAACATATTGTCTGAAAACAAAGTAGCTGCCTTACATATTGAAACCTCTGTGTCAACTAGAGGAACAAGGCAATGTACCAAGATATGTCTTCAAACTGCAGAGGCAGCATAGCCGTAGTTCTGTAAAGGTTTTTTTTTGCACATTATTTTTTATTGACTTCACAAGTTTAAACACTATGTTTTGATGCTTAGCCAGCTCTCGCTCCGCGGCCTCCTTCATTGCTTTTGATACAAGAGTACCTGTTTTGCCCAATTCTTCATTTCTTATATCTAGCCTTGTTTGACTCAGTTCAACTTTTACATATCTCCTTATGTGCATCCTTTTTTCTTGTTATTACTTCCATGACATCCTCATTCCACCACCATGTGTCTCCTCAATAACTCCTTCCTTTTTTCCCCATATACTTTGTCACAAGCCTTCAAAACACCTTCCCTAAAACACTTCCACAAGTCTGGTGAATCAGCACTCTTACTCTCTTACTCTTCCTTTAAATCTTGCCTTGTATTGTCTTTCTTCAGTTTTCAAACAATCACTTTCAAGGCATTGCAAACTGATGCACCTCACATTTTGGAATAAATATGAAACACTGAGACTTCTTGTGTTTTATATTGTGTTGCAAAGATAATTAGTGAGTTTTAGTTACCTCTATACTTAAAACATTTTTATAGATATTTGGAGCTTCAGCTTGAGATTGGTCTTTGATAGTTCCTAAATTGTTTTTTTAAAGCGCATATGAGTCATATATGCTATTTTTTATGACAACAACTTTATACAAACAATGAGGCTCAGTTGAAATTGGCCAAAAGTTAAAAACAATTTAAGAATCTCTGGCTGAGGTTCTGAACATCTCTGAATTTTGTTTCATAAAGTCTTCACTAAAACTCACAAATTAACTTGGCAACACAATACATATATAACACAAGAGGTACCATAGTGATTCATACTTAATCTAAAATGTGACAGGTGCAATGCCTTGATTGTTTCTATTACATGTGCTTTATTTTCAGCTGCTAAAAATCCCAGAATTTGCAGCTAAAGCCAACAAAAAATTATGAACAATGAACCCTAAAATATCTATTGGTTCTTATTAAGTGGGTACTCTGCTTCATATTTAAAAATAATTTGGCCTTAAGTTGTTTTGAAGTCTGATCAACAGTTTCAGTAAAATTTGAGTTTCTGCCAGAATGTGGTTACCTCAAGAATTCATAATATATTTGTTAAGTGACCTCCTGTTTTCTTTCCTACTCTGAGATGAACGTTTGGATTCAGAAGAATTTCTTGTCAACTGCATAAATATAGACTAGAACCAATTTGAGAAATAAAAAAACAAATATAATCATACCTATCTATATGTAGTCGACATATTGTTGTCTCAGTTGTGTTTTTTTTATGTTTTCTGAAAGGTCATCATTCCCATTATTGATATTTTGTGTTTTATATATGTATATACATATTCTAAAGAGGAAACAAGGTCACATTTCATTTGGTTTTGGCACAGATGAGACTGCAGAGGGCAAATAAAAATGTGGACAATGTAATTTAGGAACCTCCCAAAAACACAGAAAAATTTAACTATGGTTTCAAATGTGCATAAAACATTTCTATTAGTGATGTGTCTATTTAAAAAAAATAAATGTTAAAATATTTTTTTGTTAGTTTTTAATGGTTTCAAAGTTTATTGTTGTTTGTCCATTAATTGAACTTACTTAATTACAAATGCTATGCCTGATGATCACTGTTCAAATTAGCACAGCTTTTGACAATATAGATTAGATAGAATAATCTTAAAGTCGTTACTATAGAAATTTAGTGACATTGATCAGAAATTTTTCAGGATTAATTGTTAGTTCACTTGCAGTTCATGTAAGAACGAAAATTTGGAGAATCTAATATTACTGTATTCCTAAGTAAACCTAATAACATTTCTGAACTAAGATTTTATGAAAACAAAATTTACACATCAACAACTATTTAAAATTCTCTAAAACAAAATATGCGCACTTTTCGCGGCTTTTTCTTCTATCTAGTTAGGTTTTTTAAAAAAATTAACCAAGATAAAATAAAATGCCACCAAAAGTGCGCTAATTTAAAGATGTCTGCTCAAAAAATCATGGTTAAAGTTTAACATTATCACGGTAATGAGCGATGAAGACAAATTAAGAAATACTTCCAATGATAAAATTGTTGAATTGGTATTAGAAGAATATTTTCCTGGCAGTAACATATATGTACAGCTATGATTGTTAATTCGGACTCTCAAACTAGTCTTGAAGTTGACGGGCGCGTGAGCCAGCTAGGGAAGAAACACTTAATTATTAAAAATAGAATATGTTTAATAGTTGACAACATTTCTGTGCGACAAAAATTCTTCTAAATGACGTTTGATAAAAAAAACAACAAAATATTGAAATGCTGAAAAAACTGTCAATATTGATTCTTGATGTCTAGAAAATACTTTTAAAATTAAAGTAAAGAATTTGAAGACGAAATGAATATGAACATTCTATTTCATTTGCTGATTTCAAACTATTCATCAATTTTTATTCTTTAAAACCTAAAAAAAATATGTTTATCATATATTTACTGGAGAACCCTGTTATTCCACACAGACATTCATCAGTTATTGAGGGAAAAACTGCAATCCCGCTCACGAACTAATTTTCTCGCGACTATGAATATTGCGCGAGGCTTGGAACTCCACGCGCGACCTCGCGCAATAGTTTCTTCCAACAGTTTAGAGAAGCATAATGTTGAAGGCTCTCGGCAAAAATCTTTATTAGAAATAAACAAATAAATAAGAGAAAAAAAAGGAATGATAAGAAATTATACTGCACCACTTACCAGAGTAAATGTTGCATGGAATATGCCGAGGAAGAGGACGAGGTGAAAACTTGTCCTGTGTGTGAAAGAGAATAGCACCGACAAACGCTAAATTTTAGAGACATATTCATGATATTGAAAATCTTATTCCTTCAGTCTTCAAAAGCCCCTAACTTACCTTTGTCTCCTCATCATAAATAACTGTATTAACCACACAGAGCCGAACTAAAACATGAACCCAGAGTAAAACACCTTCTTTGCTTCAAAAGATAAGAACTACAGAAATTGGGAATATAAACTTTACCGTGATGAATGGCCTTCGGAAAACAATTTCAGGCTGAGCGAAATTTGATGCCGGCACAAATGACGTTCTGGAATGATATCTGACAGCAGCTTGGCATGTCACGCCCTTGAAGAATATCAGAAATTGTCAAGTTAAACCAGGCGAGGCCGGCTTGTATCTAAGAACAGGAAGTTAATAAATTCCTTCGGGCCAGATTTTTTAAAAACCACCTAAAGGGTTTTGTATTGCCATGTTGGGTTAAAGATATGTTTCAAAGGAAAACCAGTTATACTCATTGGAATTTGTGTCAAAGATTGTTTTGAATGACAAGTTCTAACAAACTTAAAATGGCATAAATGATATAAATTAAAGGCAGCTGCATTGGTGTTTCTACAGAAACAATTTTAAAAATTCTACTCCGTGGTTATAATTTTAAAGAATTCTTAGACTTAAAAACTTTCATACAGGGAGTCCTTCGTCCTTCGACCTTTCACTCCGACGAAGAACTCCAATCCAACACGTCAGTTGAAATAGCTTTTTCATTACACTGAATAGTTTACCCACTTGAAAGACAGTTTTATCACATCAAGAGAAATATAACTTGTTTTTCTGTGCTGGATAATCAGAAAAGCACAGCAAAAGAAAGAGTGGATTTATAGCAGTTTAAAAGTTAGAAAATTCTTTGTGCCTAGGAAAACAGCTCTTTCATTCATTTAGTAAAATGGAAATAAATTTTGTTTGTTTAGAAAGTTCAGTTTTTCCGTTATTAGCTGATAATACGACTTGATGTTTTCAAGCTGGATTTCCTGTAAACGAACGACCTATCGGGTTTTATGACAGAATGCCAAACAAGTTTGTGACCACACACAATTGTAACAAGAGTAGACGTTAGCTATTTTAGAAACTTGACAGATGAATAGCGACCCAAATTCTGTTTACTTAAGTCTGTTCTCAAAGAGGTTAAAGACCTTCGTGCGTGGCTGCACAATTACATTTTCCGCGCTAAAATGTTTTTTTATGCGATTTCAACTCTCCATTAATCTCCAACCCGTCCAAGCAAGCATGAATACAACGTTTAACTAGACGGATTTATCTTTCAAAAGTCATGCAATCTTAACTGCACGAATCTATAGTAAATCAGTGACTATAACGAATCTTTACTTGTTACAAAATAAACTCGATTTTCAAGTAAAACATCATTTCCAGCATACCTTAAGTAACCTGCTGCAACTATCAACAATTAGTAGAAGTAGAAGTAATTTCTGGTGAACAAGGCAAGATAGAAACTAGCGAATATATTCTATCGAATGTTATGAAAAGCGTCAAAAATGTAAACTATAGTTTTATTTTTTATGAAATTTGTTGAAACTTGTTTAAGTCTAGTAGAACGTTCTGATTCATTTTTCCATCTATACTCAGAAACAAAAATAGAATGTTTTCCGACTCTGCTATCATCTTATACAAATGAGATTCCATTGCAAGACTTGGGTGTGACAAAGCCATAAGGAAAAGAATTACGCCCATAAGAATAATTTTTAATTCCACCATCTGCCAAACTCATTGTAATTGTATGCAGATGAAAACATGATGTCCTATTAATTTTTGGCAAAGTAGAGATAAGAAAGGCCGCGCGCGGTCATTTTTATAGTATGAACATTGTTGAAAACCACTTCAAAACTTCTGGATTATTATGTGTCCGTCTTTCCTTAGCCTTGGTCATCGGTCATGTGCAGAACCTAATTCCATCTTTATTATATATTTTATTCCTTATTCTTTGAAAATAATAAGAAACCATTTAAAATCATTAACTTAATTATTTTTCTGTTGCCATCAGCCTGACAGACCCGCAAAGCCAATCCCAAAAGTTACAAACAATTTTCTTCTAATTTGATTACAAAATGTTTTGCCACCTAAAGCTGAAGCTCTGTGAACTGTCGGCATTTCGTCGTGCTTTTGTCCTGGTATTTGAGACGTAAGACCTCCGCCCATGTGACAGGCTGACGAGTTAAAGTTCCCCGTCTATCAAATGAAGTAACTCGATCTGTGGAGGGGAGTGCGAGATAACCTCATTTTTTCACTCGGCATTAGTGGTCGCTGAGATCGCTGCTGAGTTTGTCCTAACACAATTTGATAATTTTTGAAAATTATGCGAAGATAGTTGAAGGAACAACACAGCCAGTAGTCGCAATCACAGGGTCAATTTAAACATGTGGTGAGTATGAATGAAAAGTGTCTCGAAAGTATTGTGTTTATGTTGAACCGCTAGTTCAACATAGTCTTCATGAACATCTCTTTCTATCGTTGTTCCGTGCAGGATTCCAGTTAGTTTTGTGAGTATATTAGTTGTCGTTGGGCTGAATGTTGTCGATCCTCCTACTACAGAGGCAACGACGGTAAGTTTACAAAATAGCTTTTTTTAATATACATATATACATATATTCAAGCGAAAGTGTAGTCGAGATTCCAGGAGTAATATTCTTAGTTCATTGTGCTTTTGAAGTTAACATACAAATTCCAACGTTGAAATACGTGTTTAACACATCCTTTAAATGGGTTTTTCTTATTATTGATCAAAAACAATATGTAGTCCTGAACTCGATAAACTTTATGGCAACATTATTTTTCCAGACCTTCCTGCGTTGACGTGAGCGTTATTTCAATAAGTTTGTTTTTTTAAAATGATTTTTCAAACAGGCAACACCATACAATTCTTTTTAATTCCCTCTACATTGATAAAATATTCCAATATACAGTCCGGAACATCTCCATGCGAACGATCACCAAATGAACTGCAGTTAAATCAATTCATTGTTTGAATACAATTTCTGAAATATCCAGAATCAATTGTTTTAGTGAATTCTCTTCATACACATAACAAACTGCCTGGCAGCCAAGTGGTATGCATCATACAATCAGCTCCTTAGTCTCAAAGAGTCTCTTGTAAATACCGTAATGATCACGATAGTGTGATTGTATGTGGCCAACAAATTGTTTGGCAGATTAATCCCCCTACTCTCAAAAATTAAAATTTTAACTACCGATATCGTAATGTTTCTTCAAAATATATTACTTTCAGCAAATTGTCTTAAGAGAGTCTAAATCTTTTTTAAAACGTCTTTTTCAGCTACTACATTGGTATAAGCTACAATCCTCTTTCCCGCGAGTTTCTTCTCAGCAGTTTGCGCGACATGCGTGCACGGAAATGTTAACAGTTTCCCACTAGAAGGTTCTATTTACACGCGGTTATAATTTGAATTGCTTCTTTCAAGAGGAAAAATGCGAGATAATATTCTGAGCGAGATAACATTTCAAAATATTCTGTAGGTGAGATAACATTTTAGGCAAGACATCACTTTCAGGCACTCTTGTGCGTATTTAGCAGTTTTTTAATTTTTTTTTTCTCGAAAAAACAAGTTAGTCAACATTAAAACATTGTTTTTATGCCTGAAGGGAAATGTGAAATCCTGTAATCAATGTTGTAAATGTACACTCAGTCTTCACTTGAGGTAATAGCTGGAAACGGAAATAATCCGATAATAAAGTGTAAATGATAATATTGGGCCTCAGCAAATCCTATGGTGAACTATGTTTCCTATTGGTTGCAATTAAATCTCGGTTTTTCTTTGTGATTTTCAGGTATGTGTTTAGTGTTTCAAAGTACATAGATTAGCATGACTTCTTGTCTCCAAATACGCGTTTTGCATCTAAACAAAAGTCAAAGGACTACTTTTTGAGAAAGAAAAGTATTTTGTCCCACTTTCAAACGAATAAAATAATTTTAAAAATCTTCCAGGAAATAGAAACTTTAATTTACGTATTTAGATGTTCTGGAGTATCGAATTAAGTTCCCAAACTGCGGGTTGTCGAAGCATCTTACTATCTTCAGGAAACTTAAGTATTTTGTTATTGCTAGTTTAAAAGTTTTCACAAATACTTTCAGGCTAAAACCACAAAACTAAGTACATCGGGCAAAGCTACTTGATACTGGCACTATCAAGGCTTTAAGCTTAACAAGTTAGATATAAATTCTAATGGAGAATAAACGTATTTTTAGTTTATTTTTTTTAAAAATTTCCTTTATTTGCGTGATCATTTTTGCCTACAGTGGATTGATAATCACATATACTGTATTCTATTCCTTCATTTAACATGTGACTCGCGTGCAGGAAGCATAACAGGGGGCCCACGCACATGTCTTAAAGAAAAACTTCTTGGGAATTTTTGGCTGCTTGCTTTCCAATGTAAAAAACTCCGAATTTGTTGAGAAGTCTTTTCTGTACATTCACAACATTTGAGGATTTGAAGCATAGCTTATGAAGACCATCTATTGCTAATCATTTGAAATTCTACTCTTGCTATCACTAATCAGTATAAAAAGCAAGACAGTTTTTCCAAATTATAAATATTTAATTTTCAACTGCTATCCATTTATATTAAGCTTCTCCTAAACAAATAAATAACTTCTGCTTCTGCTGTTGTTCCATTCTGTTGGTAATAGTGAATTCAAATTAAAATTATCCAAAATTAAAAGAAATTTAAAGGTTGGTTCTTGCAAGAATGAAACAGATGTTGGGTGAAATGTTACAATGGCCATATATTAAACTTATAAGTTAGAATAAATCGATAGTTATCTCAAGAAAAAATGTAGCCAGAAAAAAGGTCAGATAGAAGAGACAAATTTTAACTGGTGCAGACAGACAGGAATAAAGATTGAGATAATGGCTTCTATAGAAAGAAATGATAAAAAACTGCAAAAATCACTAAACAAGTTTCCAAAAGGCTTATAAAAATGTTAGTCGAGAGATTTACATCTAAAACTAAAATTTTATATTATTCCAGACCAAAAGTTATGTATTCTGATATGTAAGTACATCATTAACATTTGAACATTCCAATTAAAGAAATGCCAGTTCCAGATAAAAATAGTTTATATAAAATGCTAGAACTAGTATCAGGCAATTCATTATCTCCAAATTCTTCAAAAACAGCATATTAAAAATGAGACAACAGGCACCAAAAACTGTTGCAAACGTGTTAGGAATTGTAGATATTGTGTATTGATATATTTTATATATATATTCTTAAAACTTTGAAATTAATTTATATTGAGCAATAACTTAAAAGATTCAAGTCTAACTTGCCCATACAGGAATTCAAAAACTATAGCTTATTAACTACAAATTTTGGTCAACAGAATGTTGGCAATTGATAAGATACAATTTCTCTTAAAGAAAATATATCAAATGACCTACAGTAGTTGACTGTTTATTGACACAAGCATTTTAGTTTCTAATTTTCTGTATCTTGCTAGCTGTTTGGTTGTAGCATTGCATATTCTGTTCAATAACATAATGAACTTCTCTTTTTATTTTGCAGTGCTCAGGATGTCAATCATGCATTCCCAAATGTATTGGTCCAAGGGGAATGAGGGTAAGGTTATCACAATTCCCTTGATCTCATCTCAAGAGGATCCTCTCATCAGTTTCAGTATCCTACTAATTATTGTAATATTATGGCCACAAAAGAAAGCACTATTCAACAAGAAATTTGCTTCAATCATAGCTGCTTTAGAATTGTTTCTGAATCAATCATTTTCATATAAGTTACCAAATTAACAATTAAAACTGATCTCTATAGAAACACCGTAAGTGATTATCTTAAATTCAAATAATACTGTAACTATAATTTTGAATTGTTTTTTACAATATAAAAGTTACTGAGATAAAGATCATAATGCTTTAAAAATTTATTTGTCAGCCTGGTGAATAATGTAATTTGAATATGTCTGATTAATTGTTGTGGTCTGGTATGATAAAAGGTCATTTGAGAAAGGCGGGAGTCATTCACCAACAAAAGTCAAAATGTTGTTATCTCTATCTTAAATTTTTACATTACAGAACACATATGATTTTAAACATATATGCTGAGTTATAATATACCTACGATACAACACACTCTATGATTAGTTCAAATCGATGCTTTATTACACAAATAAAGTCATGATTTTTGCTTGTTTGTTTTGCCACTTGTTTTGCTATATCATCAAGCTATTAGAGCACAACTTTCTATGACTTTTAGACGAAACAGAGCACTTGTGATGTTTGGAGACACTCAAAACATTGTAAAATCACTTGCCTGTGGCTTATGATTTTACAACGTTCTTGTGTCTGTCCCAACATCACACCAACTCTATTTCACAGATAAAGTCATTGAAAGTTGTGCTCTAATGCTTAATTTTAAATGTATTATATGCCTTTACATATGCTTAGTGAGATTTACAAATATATTTTTAATATAAAGAAAAATAATATTCACTGCAATGGCAAATCTCTTATTGAATATAATATAAATGTGTTCCTTTTAATATTCTGTTTTCATAAAAAAAATTAAAAGTTTAAGTTTTTAAGAAATAAATATGTTGATTTTTTTGCTTAGCATGATGAACTTTTTGTTGGTCTTTGAAACAGATTTGTATAAAAAATCATTATAGACTCAAAGTTTGAATAATTCATTCACTAATCTATATACACACCCATATGTATATACCTAGAAGTGCAAATATTTAGGTAGTATAAACCTGAATAGAATATTATGCACAAGTCATTTTGACATTCCAGAACTTTTTCAATCAATATGAACTCATATGAAAACCATCAAGAAATCCCAACCTAATCTGTGAGAAATCAAGATCTGTTGACAGGCATATAATCTGTCAATATCTTCTTACAAATATTTGGCATGGTTTGCTTATGAGAACATTTTCCTAAAATTCTTCATGATAAATTGATAAGATATTATCTGATTTACAAAAGAAATGATTATAAACTTATACTATGGATACATGCATGTCTTTTAACAGGATTTTTACTGTTTTCTTAAGATATCATAATTTAATCCTGTATACTTTCAATGTATAACTTATAAATGATAAAACCTTGTAAAATAAGTATTTTGATTCTGTTTTCAAAGACTTATTAAAATCTAACATGTTTTACAAATAAAGGGTAAATGAAACAGATGTTTTTTCAAACATTTATTCCCACATTTAACAAAAATTTTACAGATTGTTTATGTATATAATATTATTTCCAAAATACTAAAACATATTTAGTTGATTTACCTATAAACAGTCTCAATTTAAAAAGAATTTTCTCAGTCTCAGTTTAATTTCACCCCTTTCACTTTTACTGATTATGAAGAGCATGACGTCTGATTCTCATACAGTGTATCATTGTATACTTTACATGCATGTCCGTAGTTCCTCCGATCTAGTAAAAACACACTAAAGAATTACTGAAGTTAATGGGACTGGAGATTGCATGAGCAATCATTGACAAAAACATTACCTTCTGCCACATTCATACTGTCTTTTCAGACTTGTTATTCTAGTTCAAAAGAAAGGAAATGATATCACTTTAAGTAAAACATAATTAAATGCACAAATGAAGGGAATTGAAATATATATCTGTTGTTAGAACATGCACTTCAAAATAACTCAAAACTTAAAGATGAAGCAACACATTAAATCACATACAAGTACTATACCACAAAGCAACAATAGATTAACTTTTATTTTTTACCGATTTTTTAATAGTTCAGTAATGCATCACTTGTACTATACTGTACATCATCTGTACAGTTTGTATTATGTTTAGTTTGCATTGTGTGTTTATTTTACCAATGACACTTGTCTTAATATCAAACTGTTGGAAAATAGTGGCTTTATTTAATTCTAGTGGTTTGTTGGCAATGCAAATGTTCCATTTCTCACATTGCTGAAAATGTGTGATGTTAAGTAATGTTAATTGAGACACGACTTTTGCTGTGTTCTTTTTGAGAACATTAATTATATTATAATGAAAAATATGTTTTAAATTAATATTTAAATAATATATAATAAAATTTATATTATAAAAAGAACATCACACAGTAGCTTGAAGGTATGAATTTTATTATCTCATGGCAAAAACAACATTTTACTCACTTGCTGTGCTCATTCATAAAATATTGTTTTGCCACTCGAAAATAGAATTCATATCTTTGTGCCACCGTATAATATCCTCTATAATTTATATATAATTAACTGTATTTACTTTACAAACTAACTTGATTTTGAATATACCTTTTCTTAACTTGTACTACTTCTCTTTTTTCAGGGTGAAAAAGGATTTCCAGGATTACAAGGCCCTCCTGGTTTGCCGGTAATTAATTATAAATGTTTTAGTGGTTTATGGTTAAAATATATAAAATCTAAAAGGAAGCTCTCTTCCAAAATATATTATGATCTGTTTTGAATACATTTGTTTGAAGTTTTAAAACTATTTTATCGTTTATGGCTGTTCAAACAAATACAGCTCTAACTATTCTGTGATGACTAAGAAGTTGAATTAGAAAGGAGAGTATAGTACACTTCAGGACACTGGGAAGTACCTATGTGGGGTGTGTTGAAGAAGAGTGGTTAGCAACTCAATTCTGTGCTGTGGCTGCTCATGCTGGATACACAAATCCTGCAACGAAGTCAAAGGCAAGCAAGTAGCTGATCCTTTCTTCTTATTCTTGACATGCAAAGGACAATCAGGCCTGTGAGTGGCTGTTTTAAAAAAAAATCGGAAATTCAATAATGTGTATGAAAATGTGCGTGCATAGCACGCACGGCGAGCGACTTGCCGCAAAGCCCTAAGCTCCTGGGTTTTAGCATTTTAAAAGTGCCAAGAGAAGCTTTTTCTGAGCATGTTTTCAGTTAAATCTGGGGTTGATCTAATCCGTCTTTTTCCTAAAAATCGGAAATTCACATTTGGGATATTTTGAAAAAATCGGAATTCCGATAAAAATCGGAAATTTCACATGCCTGGACAATCCAGACCCATTAATGGCATCCAGAGCCATTAATGACTGCCCCTTTTCCAGTTGGTTAGAACTTGAAGCTGTGGATTCTTTCTGCTATTTTGGTGACACCATCAGTACCGTAGGGAGAACCACCATCAGCATCACCATCAGATGCACAGCTGTATGGAGTAAGATTCATGAACTAAGGTCTCTGCTGATGCACAGAGCAATCTTTGCATTCACATAGGAGGATCTACTCCACCAGTGTCAGATCATCTTTCTCTATGCCAGTGAGTGTTGGGCACTGAGAAAGGAAAAGCTTGACCAACTCATCCATAATGACAGAGCCATGATGAGATGGATCTGTGGGACCAAGCCAGGTGATAAGGTTTCCATAACTGCTCTCTATGAGTGCCTCAACATCCCACACCTGGACACTACTCTTAGGTTCAATAGATTGAGATGGGTGGGTCACGTACACTGAGCTAGTCCTGGATGGGCAAATGCCAGATTCTCTTGTTTAAAGGCAGGACAGAAGACCCAGGAAGTCTTGGAAGGATGTCATTTGCTTCTAACCTTTCCATTGACATGGCTGAGGACAAAGGCAAATGGAGGAGAATTCTGCATAATGCCAAATGACTACAAGTCCAACCCCCTCACTAGGGGACACAGAGACTATAATTTATGCATGATGATTATGATCACTTGCTTCAAAACGAAGGAGTTTGCTTGATTTCCACAGTCATTTTTTTACTAAGCTGTATGACTTGATAGGTTGGACAAAATGTGGGGTACAGTACCCCATGGGTTAGGCCATGGGCCAGGGTAGCCCATTGGGTACCCTAAATTTTTGTTTATACATTCTAAAAACAGTCAAATGCTAAAGTAACATACTGTAAAGAACTACAGTGATTCAAGAATCAGTGACTCAATTCAATTCATTTAAGAAAGAAGATGTAATTGTACAATATCACACACCTGCATGTAGCATGTAAAGCTATTTTAGCAGGGGTGTGAAAAAAACTACATGTAACATTGAAACCCCATCTATTGGATCATGATAAGATAACTTCCTTTTAAATATAATATTATTCTTAGTAATAATCTTACCAATGTCCAAATGACAAAGCTCTCATAAGTATTGCGGCCTCCCGAACACATTTTTTATTAACTAGGACTTACAGATAGATAGGATTTTAATGGCCTCTGCCCTAACACCAGTTTTAGCAAATTTTTTCATTGTCCAAGATACCATGGGAAGAGGAAACATACAGTACAGTGCTGAGGAGATTTATACTGAGATTGACTTTGTACTGGTGGGAAAGGGAAATAGAAAGTATTTGAGAGATGTGAAGGTCATCCCAGATGAGCTTCAGACATCTGGTTAAAAAAAAGTGAAGAAAGTGGTGAGACAGGAAGCAATTGAAAGAAGGAAGGTGTGGAAACTGAAAGAAGATGATACAAAGGAAATGTTTGAAGGAAGGGTAAGGGAGTTAGTACACATTAATGCACCAGTCTTGTGAAAGTGTTTTAGGGAAGGAGTGTTGAAAGTCTGTGACGAAGTATGTGGGAAGAAAAAGGGAGGAGAGATCAAGGGGACACTTGGTGGTGGAACATGGATGTGAAGGAAGTAATAGCAAGAAAAAAAGTATGCACATACAAGGAGATGCGTAAAAGTGGGACTGAGGCAAATAAGGGAAAATATAAGAACATAAAGAATTGAGCAAAGAAGGTGGTCTCGAGGGCAATAAAGGAAGCAGCTGAAAGAGCAGAGTAAACATCTGAACAAGGTGTTTAAGCTTGTGAAGTCTGTGAAAAATTGGGACAGATGTTGAAAGAGGAAGATGCATGAAGACAAAAGTGTTAGTGAGTGGTGCAAAAGGTGAAAATAGATCCATGTGGCATTTGTGGGAAGCGAGTAATGGCAAATTCAGTGTTGTGTGTGAAATGGATACATGGTACAGTAGATGTTTGTAAGTAAAGGGATTGACTGCGAGGCTGGGGAGAGATTTTGTGCATGGAAGATACAACAATCAAATTAATGGATTTGTGGAACCTGTGGAGGTGGAATCAGTTAGAGGTTTCTGCTATTTGGGAGATAGAGTGATCGTGGTTGTGAGGCAGCTGTCACAGCAAAAGCGAGAATTGGTTGGGTGAAGTTTAAGGAATGTGGAGAGCTGCTGAACTCAAAAAGGTTCTCGCTCTAGATGAAAGAAATGATTTATCAGAGTTTGTGAGAGCAGCGATGTTATACTGTATCGGAGTGAGACATGGTGTTTGAGGGAGAATGAGAAGGCAATTTTGAGAAGAACCAAGAGAGCGATGGTGAGAGAGAGCAATGTGTGGAGCAAACCTGATGGAGAGAAGGAGAACAGAAGACCTAATGGAGATGTTGGGATTGAAGGAAACAGTGGTTCAGATGGCAATGGTGAATAGTGTGAGATGGTGTGGGTATGTGTTAAGGAGGGATGATGGCCATGTTTTTAGGAGGGCATTGGAGTTTGAAATGAAGAGAAAGAGGAAGCAAGGATGACATAGGAAGACACGGAGATCGGGGGTGGAGAAGGAGAATAGGAGTGTTGGTTTTAAGAAGGATGCAATATATCAAGCAAGATGGAGAGTGCGAGTGGGAGAGATTGCTGGCAGTGTGGAGTAAATCCGGCCACCCTTGTTTACGGGGATAAAACCGGACACTTTTACTGGTCTGTTTACAAGTTTTTCTAGTTTAACATCATATTCAAACAAAGTTAGTCTAGTCTGATTTTTAAGGAACACTAAAAAATGCATTAATTACCTAAATAAACTCTTAATATGTAACAATACAGAAATACTGTAGTTCTAGCATTCTCAACATACAAAATAAGCAGCTTGCTAAATATGAAATACCTTATCCCCAACAGACTTAACTCTTGTGTTGTATACAAAATAACTTGTGCAGGCTGTAGTGCCTGTTATATCGGAGAGACTTCTCTTCATTACAGCACAAGATTAAGAGAACATTTCAAAATGAATAGGGCCTCACAAATTTACAAAGACATATTAAATAGCTCAGAAATCTGTTACTTAGTCTGCAGTGAACACTGTTTTGAAATAATTGATCAAGCTTCATGCATACATACATACATACTTTGTATTTACTACAAAGTTTTTATTTATCACAATTATATTATTCAAAATTTGCTTATCAACAATTTTGGTACTGTACTGCAAGTGTTCAGAGCATATTTTTTTGTTATCACAATTTTTTTTTTAAAAAGTGCAACCACTTTGAAACAGTCAATCTTCAGAATTAACAGTAACAAAGAAATACCAAAACATCATATTTCCTAGCATTTTAAGAATTCTTTGCTGCATTTCTACTCTTTAGCACTTAAAGCAAGACCACACTAATTCCAATTTTTTCCATTTGAATGCTGAAAACACAAAAGAAATAAAACACTGATAAGATAAATTTCAAACACTGACATTGTATGCTTGTGAGTTACAGGAAAATAGGCAAAAACAAGCTGTTTTATTTTTGTTTTTTGTATAGAATGTTTCAAAAACAAAAAGTCTACAGTCACAAAATGTTTAATGCAAATAGTTTGTGTAGATTAGCAACAAACCTTCTTTCACCCCCAGTTGGAGGATCTACAGCCATTTAAAAAGAGCAAGTTTTGTGCATCAGTTTAAAAGCTTTTTAAAAGTTTAAAACAAGAAGGTTTTGTGAATCAGGTTTTGTGCATCATCAATTACCTTGTTTGCACCCAACAGGAATTTTGGGTAATTCAATAATTTTTGGCAACATGAAGTTCTGCCCATTTTCAATTCATATAGTGTCAAGCCAACCACACCTACTGACAAATTTCTGTGCCTGCAGGATTTTTTACTAGTCACAACTCGCCTGAAAGTTCTCAGTTGGTGTGAGATTCCATTTATAGAGTGGCAGAGAATCAACTTCACTAGTGTACTGCCATTTTTCGCTACATGATAGTTAAGCAGTTCAATCAACATGAGTTCACCTCTCCTGGGTGTAGTTAAGCAATGTGGCAAACCTCCAAGTGTAGCTTATTGTTGATCATTAAACTGGGTCCTGGACCCACCATTCTAGCTTTAAAATGCCAGTCTGGGGGCTTCTACAGTTGAAAATGGCTCGAAAAAAAACACTTATAAACACAATACTTACCTAACTCTAGCTTTTGTGACAGTTTGGTGAAGAGATTTCATTCAAGCATTTTTAGCTACTAAGTTATCTTTGGAAGTTGGTACCCGTAAATCTGTAATTTAAAAACACTGTACAAATTTAGATATTTAATATGTGGGTACAATAAAGCTCTTCTTCTTCTTCAGATTAGGTGACATAAAACAAAAGCTTCGAGTTCACTTCAAAACTATACCAGGTTCAGTCACAACTGCAAACTGCAAACTATATTGGTGAACTGTAACTGTTATAAATACTCTTTCTTTGTTAAGATTATTTGTGAATGGAATGACCTGCCTGTAAATGTTAATCTGGAGCTAGCTCTTAAATTGTACATGCATGCTCGTTTCTATTTTCGGAAGATTATTTATATACTGTAGAGTCAACCTTTTAACTTTCTTATTAGGTTATCATATGTATTATTTATTTTTATGTACATGTATGTATGTAACTTATCAAGTCTAGTTTCACTCTAAATAATATTTTAAAAAGTGCAACAACGTTATATGATTTTTGTCTGATACGCATATAATACATTCTAAGAGGATTGAGCACCATTTTAAAGATAAGAATTCTGGAATAAATTTCTTGATCCATCCATGATTAACTATTTTTAAAAGGTTCAAAACATGACATAAAAGTTTAACCAATTGACGATTCCAGGCTGTCTAATTGAGTAGCACCTATATAAATTATATTCTCATAACTGTGGACAATTGGACTTGAATGAAGACAAAATACGTTACATTTTATCCAAAACTCGTTTAAAAGAAAAACTGAGGACTCGAATGATCAAACACAAGAGAATTCTTAAAGTTAAATATGTGAATGTGAAAGGTTTGGTCTATCTACTCATGTGAACAAGGCCTAGGCTTAGTTAAACTAAAGTCATGAATCAAAAGTAATCATTGTTAATTTTTCGATTCATTAACTTTGTTTGCGAATCTGTACTTACAATCAATCATACAGAAAAAAGCTTACCTTTCACTCCAAAGTAGCATCAGAACTTCAGTTAAGCAAAATTGACAAATTCGAAGTGCCGCCGAAACTTGTTTTTCGAGTTTCACGTGTTGCATGCAATGGAGGAGGGGAAGGTGAGCTGGAAACTAGTGCCCAGCTTCCATGTGCTACTCTTGAAAAACATAACAGGTTTTTTAATAGTATAGATTGTGAATCTGTGAATTTGATTGGCTCTATCACTGTTTTTGTCTGCTGATAGAAAACAGTTGTGAATAGCCAATGTTAATCGTTCTTCTATAAATTTTGACCAATCACGAAGCTTCATGTACATGACTGACAAGAATCGCTTTGAGAAAAAAAAGAAACAATGGCGTCG
>JAOBRB020407221.1:0-10148 GCA_027575285.2 Zoanthus pulchellus | reverse complement strand
TTTTAAAAAAAGCAAAAAGCTATAGTCACTGACCAGTGACTAAAGCTTCAGAGACAGTGAATCATGACCAATCAGAATGCAGGAAAATCAATAGTCACCTCGAAATTTATACTAAAATATAGTATTCGTTCTTCGAATGTACATAGGTCTGTTGTTGGTTGTCAGTGCCATTTAAAAAGTACCTTAAAACACAACCTCGTTCCCAGCGCCTTTTCCATAAACTTGGAGTCTATGGAAAACCGAAAAGGCGCTGGGAACGAGATTGCTGAAAAAATATAACGAGGGTTTTCGTCTCGAGGTTTATTCCAAGAAAGAAGTAACAACAATCTTTTAATTTTTAAAACATGCCGGAACAACGCAGTTATAAACTGTTAATAGATGTGAAGCTATTTCAGGAGGGGGGGGGGGGTGAGAAACGGCTTGAGCTTGTTTGTTCAAATTCGAATTGAACTTTTGGAATGATTAGAGATTCGATTAATGTTACCTACTTTGGGTCTTAATTTTAAGCCATTTCATTAGATATTCATGTCGCCGAATTTATCACAGAAGTAAAAACCACTAAATTATCATTTTAGAGAAAAAAAACTAACCAGCATCAAAATTGTCGAGACAGTACCTGTTAAGCCACTATGCTTGCAATCGCTAAATTACTTATTGTACGGAACGCATAAACGAATATAAGTTATGAGAAGAGTTTAAAAATGATATCAGATGATTGACCGTTTTTATAGAACACCAATGTAAACAACTGTGTTTTTTTTCCGTTTAGGAATGTATCGCCATGTTGGATGTTTCGTCGATGGAGCAAATTCGACCTTTCTTGGCGTTTTAACGGTAACAACCAACGTACAGAAATGTTACAAGTTGGCACTCTTGTCCGGGTACAAAGTATTTGCTCTTACGTTCGGAAAAATTTGTATGTCAGGCAAAGGAGTGACAGTTGCCACACTTGCAACAACGAAAACATCAAATATATGCAGAAATGGATTAGGTAACTTTGCGGCTGTCGATGTTTACGAAATTACAGGTAAAGCTAAAGTAGTTTTAGACTGATTTATTACTTATATCGGAAGGCAATGAGTCTAGGAATAGTTTCCATTTCTGTCTGTGTGTTTCACAGACTGGTAGCGTACTTTGGAACTCACGTTATCTGTCCTTTAGCTCGGCGCTCAAAGCTCATTTCTGTTTGTATGTGTTAATCAAAGTAGCTGGTCTGCCTTTTTTTTTTCGTTTTAATGGCTTAAGGCGAAGGTCTACCTAAAAAAATGTTTGAAAAAGAGGCTTTTTGTGGGGGAGAGTGGCCCTATGAAAACTCTTGTTTTTTTTCTTTATTCAAAACCTGGGGTACTGGCTATTGCCTGTATGTGTGATAACAGGTAAGTTTTAGCCACGTGACACCTCGTATTTATTTTCAAATATTTTTTTCGAGAGGCAGTTTCTGGAGAAAACCGCCGAAAAAATGCATTTTTTGGCATTTTTGGGCAAACTTCGGGTGCCTGAGCTCATCATCAAGGGCTGAGAAGGCTCAAACCTTGCCACTAAGTAAGTTTGCTTGGTTCGAGCACTGGCTGCTTGCTGTATCATGGAAAAGGGGTCCTACGAGTGTTTGCCTTAGTCCCAGCCAGCTGCATTTTGCATTTCTCTTAGTTTTATTGAAAGCCTAAAATGTCTAGAGAGCTTTTGGTTCAGAATGTTAGCTTGGTTAGAGACTTATCAAAAAGTTTTCATTTGTGGGCACTGGTGTTTCCCTGTGCAAAATATCCGGGGATTCCCATAATGCAATGGACAGATTTGTGTTCTGTGGCTGATCGACTGTATATGCCAGCAAGAAATGCGTGGTTTCAGCTTGGGTTTTTCAGGTTTGTTAATAAACATTCCATTTTACTGTAGATCAGACGAACAATTGTTTTATTATGTTTCTTATGTTAATAGAAAGTTGAAAGTAAAATAAAAGAGTCTGGATAACTTGTGTTTCATGCAAAATGTGTTGTTTTTCATGTTCATTCTTTGAGTCCATTCATAAATGGAAGAAATCTGAGTGCAATCCATTTTTTTTAGCTTCAAATCTTGGGTTATTTCATATATTTTTTCTTTCTTTTGAATTGTCACGAACCCTTCTCAACTGTTATTTGTTGAAAAAGTGTTGAAATTGAACCCTAGCATATTTTTTATTTACCCCATTTAATTTGAGCTTTAGTTTCTATGCAAAAATTCTTCATTGCAAACACACTTCTACTCTGTGATTTTAAATTTGCCAATTATATTGTTCCTGAACATTATGTAGGGCAAACTTTCTTTGGAATAAACCCAAAACGAGGTAACTCTGCTGCTTTATTTTAGTATGGCAGGGAGAGATTAAAGAAAATTTAAGTTTTAATTTTTCTAAATTTTAGACTTGAATATTTTTCTCTCGGCAATTACTTAGAGAGACATGTATTTATACTGGCCATCTGCAAAAAATGTGTTTAGGTCATTCAGTTTGGTTGTTTTTGCTCATTTTTTTCTCAAGTAGGGGATGCTTTTCAGCAGTTTATTCCAGCTGGCTTTGTTACCATGGCAACAAGAAACTCAAACATGTAATTACTGGTCATGATTAGTAGTCATATGTTGAAGAATGCTAAAAATTCCTTGAAAAGTTTGTATTTGAAGAAAACGTTTTTTCAGGTAGAAGCCCGCCTTAATCTATTTACACGTCACATATATATTTTATTATTTATACGATTTATAATAGCTCATGTTACCACAGTAACTTTCCTGTTCATGTTTAAAAAATTTGTAACCTTTCCTGTTTTCCTCTTCCTGATGCTGACCAAAGCAGTTCCAGCCGTTATAAGGGACCTCGTGTCCTATTTTAGTCACCTTTTCACCATCCCGCGGGATATTTAGAAAGAAAGAAGGAAAGAAATGTTCAAAACAAAGAAAGAAAGAAATTGAAAGCTTTATGACTACGATTAGTGCATGAAACATACAAATGTTTGTACATATTACTAGTCGGACGCTTAACCACTGAGCCACGGGAACTCATATGGTGAGCAAGGTCACTATATTGGGTTATGATACATGGATTGTATCGCACAATCACTGAATGACATTAGTGTATCATGGGCGCAATGATTGTATTAACTGCATCGCGCAGTCACATTAATAATAATATAGTCTCTAGTAATTATAAAAATAGGACGATCATTATAATATATAATATATACAAACACATGCGGAGACAAAGAACTCAGAAAAAATCTGAAAAAACTGAAACGTTGGCGATAAACGTTTTCCCGCTGACATATTATAATGTAGTCACACTTAGGACAATTAAGCTAGAGTTTCAAGACGCTCTGCCGCCTCTGTGGGGAGTTGAAGAACTAATCAATAGTTGTTGGATGACATGATAATCAGTGCATACAAGATAAACCAGTTACAAAATTCAGTCCTTTAACAACTTGTGGAGAAATTACATAGAACGTCTTTCTTTTATTAATTTTGTAAATAGATATCAATACCTGCAATGTATTGAATTGGGGAGCAGAGCAGAAGCTTACTCCCTCATCCCC
The DNA here is from genome assembly GCA_027575285.2 of Zoanthus pulchellus. NCBI lineage: Eukaryota > Metazoa > Cnidaria > Anthozoa > Zoantharia > Zoanthidae > Zoanthus > Zoanthus pulchellus. The sequence continues at coordinate 6,597 of JAOBRB020407221.1, read as the reverse complement.
AATAATTCAATGGTTGACAACATATACTCAGCAACTTCTTAGTAAATCTTTCGATATTTTTGTAGTCCCCCACAGCATGATTTGTTTGTTTTGCTTCTGATGACCTATGCAATTATGGTTGTACATCTACAGCATACAATAGTCCTTGATTCTGCATTTCAATGTTGCAGGCTGCCTTTTTTCTGACCTATTTATTTTGCTGTAAGAATAAATAGAGTTGCTATGTTATTTTTTTGGTTTGCTAGTTAGTACACTAATCTAGTGAGCTTTTGCCAATCAGATCCTTAATCCTGGAGAGTGCACATTTATCTGCCTCAGAAAATGCTGAAATGCTTGGGCCTCTGATTTATAATTTCACCCACTTGTCAGTATATAACCAAACAAAAGTTACAGAGTCAAGAACAGACTGGGAAAATCTCCAAAAAAGGGTTGTCCAAAGCACTGATAGACACCCCTGTTTGGACCATGACTGGCCATATAAACAACACTTGTAATTAATAAATCTGCAGTTAGCACATAGTTTGATGCCACACAACGTGTTTTGTTTTATTTGTTAAACTGAATAGAAAAATACATCTGAAAGTAAAAGTCATCAACTTCATATGAAATCAAACTTAGAAACCAAGAACTCCAGTCTAACTTTAGAATGTACTATGTGTTTGAACAGTCAGTGATCGTTCATTATCGGAACCCGTTGAAATTTCAATTCAGAGTTGGCTGTGCATGTTATACCGTTCAAACTCAGGTCATCAAGGCCGAGTCAGACTTGAGTAAGACTTAAAACGTAATATGAATCCACCCATTGTATAGCTTTTATTGACTGCAGAAAAAAACAGCCGAGGCTGAATAGCAAGATCGCGTGTTTTCTGAAACAGTTGTGAATGCCATATAAACAAATCAAAGCACTTTTGTGGGTCGATTCACTTGGAGTCAGCGAAAATAATGGGTTTTGGGATAGGTCAAAACTACTTTCGTAGCAACCAATTTTTCCACAACAAAAATACTCTGATGCCAGTAATTTAATGGTCAAATTCCAGGATATAGCTTTTTATTTACCCGAGAAATGCCTGAAACTCCTTCAAATTAAACTACAATGCGGCAACTGATCGTTGTTCTCCGACATCATCAAACAACGAGCCGCCATCTTGGAATTAGACAAAATGTTCGGAAATTTCCGAAGATCGGTCGGCCGGCCATTTTCGAACGGAGGGGGTTTTGAGATATAGCATCTAGTGTCTTCCCTAACAATTTTGGTTTTAACACCTGCAGTTGTGTATAGGTAGCCAGCGTTTGTCTTCATTTCTTTCTGTCTCCAGGCGAAACATGTTCAGTGTGACTTTATTTACTCGAAGAGATATCATATTCGCTTTAGCAGTACGTATTTTTAGAAAAAAGTGTGCTTTTATGAGTCCATCAGCTTTCCTATCTGCAAGTTTTTGTGATATTGCGACGTGGACAACAGAGACCGTGGATCATGTTTTAATCGAAGGAGATTTTATGTTCTTGAAAGCTAAGACGATTTCTTTTGTCTACGATGACACAGAGTATATCGCCCGACATGGCAAGTTAACGATAGTTTCATTTATTGCCGTTTCATGTTGAAATCATATTTATAAACATTTGAATTGTTCTTGTAAATAAATTCTAATTTACATTCGTTCTAATTATCCTGATTTCATGTTTTTTGTGTCAGTCGGTTTTTGATTTATTTTTGTTTATTGATTTTTAACTCAACTTTTAGTTTTACTTGTATTTGGTGAATGATCCAGGATTGGCTTTTGATATCGACTCTTTGTCACTGACTTTTTATCCGTGCAAACGATAGTCTCTTTTATTGCTATTTCATGTTGAGTTCTTGGTAATAAACTTTGAATTATTCTTGTAAATAAATTGTGTGCATATTCGTCGTAATGCTGATTTCATGTTTTATGTGTGTTAATTTATCTTTGTTTAATAATTTTGAACCACACTTTACTTGAAATAAATAGATGATCTATGTGGTAGCATTGGCAATGAAAATCACAGCACTTCACTTTCGATAGAAATTGCTAGTTCAATTTTCTTATTTCACTAGGGAAGTTAAATATGTTTGAGCTTCTCCTGGAAGCTAACATGGAACGAATTAGTATCCCGTCTTGGGGGTGGAAGGTGGGTCTAAGACTCTCAACAGCTCATATCGTCCAAAACTGGAGACAAGCACCAACATCATGGGCCAAGCGCCTCATAACGGGTTACCTTTCTCAGCCTTAAATAAAAATTATCGATTTTGGCGGAGGCTTAGAATGCAGCAGTTCAGATTTCGCTGCATATATTTGCTATTCATTGTTTCATATGGTTTTGCAGCATCGTGTGGATTTCCACCTTTGCCGAGGAATGGCGGCATGCGTCCACGAAAGAGGTCGTATCTCCATGGAGAAAGAATCACATTTGATTGTAGGAATGGATACTCTTTGCTAGGTTCATCATCTCGCCAGTGTACCAATGGCCGTTGGTCATCAAGGACTCCTTCCTGTAAAGGTGAGTGCATTTTTCAAGTTGTCATTCTTAATCTTTGGGCTGGCAAAATCTTCTAATGTTCTGCTTACTTTTCTGGTCTTGTTAATTGGTGTATATCTCAGTTTGTGTCGATACTCGATGCTGTCAACTGGTGGTGCGTGAAATGTTGTCGTCACTTCATCGGGAATTTATAATAGACGAGCTCGCTATGTTTTTCTGACGCTTTTTAGCGCCTTGTTCTAATTGCCTTTCTTCTATAAAGAATAAGCTTTATTTGTTTTCCTATTTTCTAAAAAAACAAAAGCTACATTGCAGTCCTCAAAGTAAAGGTAAACAATGTTATGGTCATATATTTTATTATGATGTGTATTTTCTGTATAACAGTTCATGTAATAGAAATGATATCATTAAAAAAGAAAGGAATCAAACTATTAAATAGAATTGTATTATTTTTAAAAGGAAAAACCACCCTGACTCTATTGCTCGGTTTTGCCAGAACCTGCACGCATGCGCACAAACTGAAGAGCTGGAAAGCTATATACGTGCTGAGTGATGAGTCCTAACAAGGAAACAAAGCTGTACGCGGCTGCTCCGGTTATTTGCTTTGCTGTTGGTCGGATTAAGCAGGTTGTGCGCATGCATGCAGGTTCTGGCCAAACCGTAGAGTAGAGTTTGTGTCGTTTTTGCTTTCAAATGTTTTAATAAGACTGCAGCATTTGTGATGCAGTTAAATGGCTTAATAAAACCAGATATAGTGCTTGACACTAAGTGCTACAATTGAGGCAAAAAATTAATCACAAAATCCAGATAGCGGTTAAGCACTTAAAGAAAACCTAGAATACCTTTAGCTCAGAGCATCATTGTTTTCCTAAAATATACATTTTGAATAGTCCTGATGTATATGTTGTGAGATATTTTTGATTTCAGGTTGATGTTTTCAAATCTAGGGGTTTTTTTACTGTTTTTAAAAGCGATTCATATTTTTGGGTAATCATTTTAAAAACTGGGGCTTAGATTTTTTGAGGGAAACAAAAGATTGTAAATAATTTTAAAATCTAGTAATTCCTCTTCTGCATTTCCTATCCCTAATCCTCCAGTTCTCTCTATCTTTTATCTATATATTTAAATTTCTAACTTTTTCTCTTGTACTAATATCATGCCTAAGATGTCCACAGCAGGATTCAAAACCTTATAGTTGTGTGTCCAACCGCTCTATAGTCCGCCGTCCTTACCACTGAGCTACTGTGATGTCAGCTACCTTTTTTTCGTTGCTTTATAACAATAACCGTAATCCTAAGCCGGCTTTCAAAAGATAGAACAAATAAAAATAACCTTGATCGAAGAAAAAAAACTTAGGTTGAAAAAAATTCCCTAGGATATTTTAAAATTTACCTGAAGTTAATAAATATCTACAACATATACATTCACTCTTCCGCTCGGCAACAATCGAACTATTACGTGTTCAAAGAGAGGTTACCAAGTATCTTCCTGTTGCCAATTGCATAATCAAAATGGTTTTCAGAGAGAGAGAGAGAGACCAAAAATCTTTCAAGTTCAACTTCAACCTGTGTAATAGAAGGTCTGAATAACCGGCTCAAACAAGAAAATCATTAAAAATTCGTCATCTGCTTTGTAGATTTCCGAGATTCGTTTAACTCCAATCGTGGAGAGAAAGGACTATGATTACCATCCTATCAGAGCATGGAGTTCCATCACTGACATTCAGTCCTCGTTATTCACGGAAAAAAGTCTATACATCTTTAATTATAGTTTATTCCTTTAACAAGTTCTGTATTTCAACTTACTATTGACACTGCTTGACACCAATGACACAAAAACATGCACTGCCAAACTACTTAGACGTGTGCAAAACTATTTTCTAAATATAAACTGTAATTACACTCTTTTCTTTTTATAAGTCAGAAAAAAATAATGAGACAAAAGACAAAGGTACATTTAATGGTTTTCAAGTCAGTGTCAAGTGTATTTAATCATATAAAACACAGGTTTTTTGCCTCTCTTCACTACTGGATAGCATCGTGAAGCTTAAAAGTAGCATTTGAGCTTAATTGCTGCAGGAAACCAGCGAGGTGTCACACTTTTTAGCGATTTTTAAGGCATATTTCTACTCGGTTGGTTTCCAAAGGCGCCAAAAGAAGTTAGTTTTGAAGTTCGAAGAGAGGCAAATTCACTAAGCTGCCAATGCATTTTTTGGACGTTTTGACGACTGAGGAACACTACAGGCATAAAATTTTGGCAGAACTCCGTGGAGGCTCTAGACTGCAGGAAATGCTGTCTGTCCTTGTCAAAAATTTTGGGGTATCCCAGAATGCGTTTGGGCAAGATTGGCACAAAGAAACGGCTGTAGCTCTATCCGTAAACTGAAAAAAATGCTAAAATACTTCACTATATCTCAGTACTAGGTCTGAATTTTGTTGTGAAAGGTGTTTTGTTTGCTGGGAATGAAAATTTCATCATAAAATTTAAGGCCAAACATCGTTGATTTTCCCGATCCAAAAACGACGCAAACGGTATTTTTTTCAATTTTTGCACTTCAACTAATGACTTTGTGCAGAAATGACAATTATTTATTCTTGCATCACTGGCCTTCCAAACTTAAAGAAACTACTAAAGTTTGCTTTAAAACCAAAGTCGAAACATATTTATTTTGTTTAACAAAGATTGAATTTGTTAACTTAGTAGTATATTCTAACACCGGATGAAGGCGGCGTAGTTGCAAAAGGGTTAAGAATAATAATACAAGAATATTTTTAGCTATTTTCATAGTATGCTATAAAAATCATTAAAAGTTTGGTCATAATAAAAAAATTTAGGAGTATAAAGTTAAAAAGCTCCAATTTGTAACATTGTGCATGCGTCTACGTCTTTTAGATGTAGCAACATAGTTATCTACAATTATAAATTTCTTTATTTGGTTTTAAGCACTTGAAAATTTTATTTTTGTTAAAAAAGATCATCTTTATTGTGTAGTGTAACAACTTCTTTTCACCTAATTCTTTTCAGAATGTGTCGGTGTGGGTACGGACGTTTTAGGCCTATGGGTAGCTTATAGAAACGGCGTTAGACTCTACACGCATGGATAGGTCAAGTACAGAACTGAAGATGAAAAAGCCCTTTGCATCATTTAGACTGACAAAAACATTCAGCAATCGCATTCGTAACCGGAATCGCTTTTCAATCATTATGGATCGGATTTCTGACGTAAACGATCTTACAATCAATACTAGAGTAGTAGCTTTGTTCACAACGGATAAATTAAGGTTTTACTCTGGAACAATCGTGTCCTACAATAAGTGGCTTAAGAAGTACAGAATAAGATACGATGATCGTGATGTGGCAGACATGAAACGAGAAGAAATTCGCCTTGAAGTTAGTCCACCTAAACCTTTCTGCAGCTAAGACTTACCTGACGAAGAATTCTTTGAGAAGCATAGTTCAACTTTAGTAGCTAATTTTTAAAGCTGTTTATTTTCGTCTAACTTTTACTGAATTTAGAATTGAATGAAGAGATATTAAAGTATTAAAAATGTCTTTCGATTGAATAAAGCTTAAAATAGAGATTGAAAATAATTTTATTCTCTTTTCTTTTATGCGGTATTTGGAGATTTAACCCTATCTTACATGGGGGGGGGGGCAGAAAGTGCCCACGCCGATTTCAATTTTGTTTAACTTTGTTTCTATTCATCCACTAGTAGCCAAATCTTCCGACTTTTCCTAAAATTATTGCAGATTATGAGAGCAACCCGTTTCCATGGCAACAGCTTTATTAATAGTCGTTTTTGGTGATTTTTTACTAGAACATGTTTTCATTAGATTTTTTTTGTTTTTTATGATAATTACGAGAAGTTTATAAGTATTAACAGTCAGAAATATGCAATTAGTAAACTTATATATTTATTAGTGATCACTTTTTGATTTGTGACGTCACCGTTATTGCGATATAATTTTTCGACAAATTGTATATTTCATATGTTTTATATGATTACTGATTACAGACTTTTTTATTGTTTTCAATTGTTTTTGATGAGTAAACGTTTATGAGAGCATTTGAAGATTGTGTACATTGAGCTGAAACGTACA
>JAOBRB020407131.1:0-10151 GCA_027575285.2 Zoanthus pulchellus | reverse complement strand
CCATGCATCAAACCTTTTGCTTACTACCCAAAGTGCGCCAACAACTACCGGTACAACTTCCAGATGCCTGATCCCCCTTAATTTTCCATTTTCTCTCTTCCGAGTTCCTGATATTTCTCAATTTTTTCCCCTTCCTTTTCATACACTCTGTGATCTGTGATCACAATAATTGCCTTGTTATTCTCCTTCTCAACTACTACTATATCACGTCCTCTGGCCTTGATAACATGGTCACACTGTATGGTCATATCCCACAAGATTTTACATCTTTCGTTTTCCACTACCCCTTCCGGTTGATGTTCATACCATTTCTCACTTGTGTTCACGTCACACTTAGAACAGAGTTTCCAGTGGACCAATCTTGCGATATTAATTATCATAACTTCTCTTGTACTCTCTATTAGCCAACATCTTCCACTCGCTAACAATGTGATTTATTGTTTCACCCTTCTGGTTACACAGCCTACAAAGGGGAGATTTTACTGACTTGTCGATGTTGAACAGACACACATTATTATTATTATTATTATTACTATTACTATTACTATTACTATTACTATTATTATTATTATTAATATTATTAAAAAAGAGAAGATCTCAATTTTTATTGCTGTGAGCAAAACGAGTAGCCTTCTGTTCGGATGTCACTAGCTGTGAACATGCGATACAATACGAGCAGCGGCTCATGTCCAAACCGCATCGAGAGTCAATTCCAGGGTCATGGTTAAAAGGGATGCCGACAAGAAAAAATCATAGACATAGTCTTAACATAAAATCGTTATTTGATTTGTGCAGAGTGCACTACAAGAGGCATTTGACATAAAATTTGTTAGATAATTATCCTTACCTGGCCAAACAAATCTAAACTGTCGCTAAAGCAATACCTTTGTTTTTTAAACTCACTGCCGCCATGAAAGTCGAACCAAAATTCGACTGTCGAGCAAGACCAAACATTACGTCATCAACTTGAATATTAATTAAAGTCCTTTTGAGCCATCCCTTTTAATCGCGACCCGATTTAAAGATGTCACTAGTTAGCATTTCGGTAGACACAATTCATGCAATCAACGGTTCAAATACGTACGTTTAAAAATGCCAAAAACAGAGCAGTTTTGTTAATATAACAAAACAGTATAATGGCAGCCCTCACTTTCTATTAGAAATAGTTTAGTTGTATGACTCGAATCTTCCCAGACGCGTAGAATCCGTAAAATTTATTCTATAAACTTTGTGAAATTTCCCATTTTCCCTTCTTATCACCATCTTTTCTATTCAGACAACCAAAAACATTTTTTTACTTTATAGGCAATTTAATCTCAGAAGTTTCAAGCTTGCCGGCCCACCCAAACTTTAAATTAACTGTCCAAGTGGTTTGACCAATGATACTCCTACTAGCTTCCAGGCCTCACTCTGGAAAAGAGCAATCTACTGATAGATTGTCTAGCTCTTTTCAATTTTTAAGAATAACATTTTTCCAACCGAGGCTGATATTCTTGTTATTAGCCGATTTTAGGTTGAAAATGTTTTTACGAATAATTCCATTAGTTTTAGGAATATCGGTGGAACGATATGAAGTTTTCGCTTTTTTTTTGTGGTATCGAATAGCTTCCAAGGTAATTGATCTAACTAGAGTTAGAGTAACTACAACAACAGCAATAACTTTATTTTGCAAAATATTTACGTATTTAATACACACTTAATGACGACTCCCCAAAGGGGCTTTCCAGTGTCATGTTAAAAATCTCCCTCTTTCCCAGTTAAGAATCCCAACTGCTAGAAGGCAAACCAGTTGGCTATTTACAAAGCGTGGTAAGTTTTGACCCTTTGGATCACCGAGGACAAATTCATTCAGTCAGTAAAAGTTGAGGAATCGAACCCGGGTCTTCCGCATCAAAGTCCCAACTCTGACCATTGTGCCACGCTGCCTGAGTATAGTAGTAGTGGAATTGTAGTAATTGTAGTAATCAGTTGTGCTTTTTCTTTCAAGCAAGCAAAATTATTTTCATAACAATTAAATTTGAGCCCCAGCATATTGTTCTTAAAACACCAGCTTAAAATTTTTTTCAATTTTAGCCTCGAGAGTTTTATAAAATATATTTTCATATACAAAAAATGCATCCGTTTTCAAAACTATACACCCCAAGTTCCAAGTACCCAACTAAATACATTTGTAAAGCTGGCTCGGCGCGAAAAAAGAATTTATGTGAGAAATCGAAAGAGAATAGCCTGATAGAACACCACGTATATCTTCTTGTTTAAAGTACTTAAAAAAGCCGACTGATATATATAAGTTCAGCAAATTGTCTCAAAATTATACTGAATATGCATGACTTCTAGGCCTAATGCAACCTAAAACATTTTAAAAGTTGTTTCTATGGTACCCTGTTTTTAAATTAACAAAGGAAATATCTTTAGACGTCTCCGTGGGTGTTGTTTGTGAACAATACCACTGCAATTGAAAGACAAACAAAAGATGTACGCCATCATGGTCATTACAAAGAGGATGAGTTAAGAATCTGCTAATGGTGCCAATTAAGCGTGCAGGCGATTCATGATCTTCAATTGTTATTTAATACAACCAGACCGTCACAGGGGTACACTCAAGGTAAAAAAATAGCAAACAAAAATTATTCTAGAAGCTAAAACCATTTCAGTAAAATTCGCGTTTAACGGCCGAAAAACAGATTTTACCATACATTTACAACGTTAGAAGCAGATGAAGAGATATTATTCACTTCCGCGAAAAATTTCCTGAACTTCACCCACGTAAAGCAATTTGGGATGTATTGCTTTGTGTGATAAATTAGACAAGAATATTGTGTAACTTACAAAACAAATATTATTTTGCTTTGAGTTGGTTACAGTTCTATATGTACTAACGACAGTTTGAAGGGTTGCTATCAAAACAGCACAACTCCCATTCGGCTTATCATCAAAGTCAAGTTTAGGAGTGCAAGGAAACAAAGTAAGTGAAAAAAGATAAAACAGGCAAGCTAGTTAAAGACAATTTTTCTTTAGTTTCACAACAATTGGTGCATAGCTTTTGTTGAACATATTTTTTACTAGCTGTGTGGTTGACGGAGTCTTACATGCTCTTGTCTCTCTGCGACAAAAAAATGATTTTGTTCTTAAAAGTTTGGATCAATGAATTTTCGCGAATTTACGATGTTTTTCTTAAAATGTATGTAAACTTAAGTGTTTCACTATATTCATAACTTTAAAATCTTGTTTCTCTTGGGGACACATTCAAAAGGCTTTTTTAATTCATTCAGTCCGTCAAGTTTTCTATTTTGCCAGCATATGTAGAAAACATTCTTTTTTATTCTCGCTACAAAAAAGAGCAAATATTGTTTTAAATATGAATGAAGTTCTGTCCTAAGTAAAAGAAACATGTTTGTCAACATTGATGTATAATGTCAGTCGGTTCCCCGCCACAAAGACTTATTAAGCAAGCCAGCATATGAGTGTCTCAAACTTGCTAAGTTTCTCTCCAAGCACTTTATGGAGCACTTCTTGTATACTTTATCATAACATATAACATGTCGTTAGCCACATTCTTATAGTGTTGCCTATAAGATCTCTTCGAAAATAAAAAGTTTTTCATTTTTGCTTTCAAGTGTTCAAAAATCATAACAACAAAAGAAAGAATCGGGTATCGTAAGACTTGATTTTTATCAAAATAAAACAGAGTAAAATGAATCTTCCAGAAATCACAGCTAAGATATTGTCTTTTAAGTTATTGAGTTTTTTAAGTGTTTACATATTATCAAAGAGCAAAACTTGAGATAAAAGGTGCCGTTATGAGCCACTTATATACTTAGGATAAAGTGATCTTGTTCGCATTTACTTCGCTAAGAACGAACGCCCACTGCTGCCATTATAACCGATATTTTCTTTAGTTTTGACAAAGAGATCGCTTCATGTTACTATTCTCTTTGATTATTGAACCAATTGTGAAGTTGGTTTGCTTTAGTAAAAGAGCTACACAAAAAAATAGTTTAGAAAGAAGATTCATCTCAATTGCTCACACGGCTGAAAAAGAAAAGAGGTAGTCAAGTCAAATTTACACTTCTTGTCTACTGGTCTATTGTTTAGATGTGGTCTTGCTCGTAAAACGGCCACTACAAAGATAATAGCGCATGCACGCTAAATGTCTTTTCACTTCTCACCATGGTTGAGCCCTAGTTCATTAGTAAATTTGCTGAACATTCACCCACGGACGGGCTCGAACAAATTGATTTTTAAAAGAAATATCAAAGTATGTAATTAAATGGCAGCACTTTAAAAATAAAATTATGTAGAATGACGTGATAAAATTCAGTGAATTATCTAAGTATGTGTCACTTAAGTTATGAAAACAAACGGTTGATTAAGAGTTTGTGCACGTAAGAATTCAAAAACGTTTGATGTCACAAAGAACGTCTGTCTGTACAGCTGGCGTAGATCAGGTAGTTCACCATCAAATTTAAGCCGGCAGACTAGTAGCCTAACAATATCTTACTGATTGTCAATTGTAGCTGCTATACACTATAACCACACAGAGAGAACATATTTAACCTTTTGTTGTTTCGCGTTTGTTTTCGTTTGGGGTCACACCCAATTTCGGACAAGCCATGTTCAAACAATCACGACAACGAGTATTACTAAATTCTGTATTAAAATTTGGCAAGTTATTAGCACATTCTTCGTTTGAATAACCAAAAAGACCCACGGATAGTATTAATGTTCACCGGCAAAGTGTTAAACTGAATCTCGATCTTGGACAAAACATGTTATCGTAAATAATTTGTGGAAACGTTTTCATGTGCTGTTTCTACGAGGTGAATGTTTTACGCACTTGAAAAGTTCTTGTGGGAAAAAAGAGTTGTATTTCAGTGAAATTAGCACCAGTTAGCAATGGTAAAACGACGAGGGAGGCAACTTGACTAATTCGATCTGTAGTCCCGAAAATTGGCACATCCTGTTAAATCAATAAAAACGACAATAGGTGGTTTTTACTTGACATCATGGCGGCCATATTGGTGTAATTTTAACATAAGAATTTTCATCACTTCTTTTGATTGGGATACCAACATGGCCGCTATGTCTTTGTGTCTCATGCATGGGATTGAGTGAAAACCAAAAATTCTAGTCTTTCAATCACAGCGCTTAATTTCACTAAAAAACCTTACAATTATGAAATACAGCTCGCAAAAAGCACTTGGTGTCTTTGTTTGCTGTATGTTACTGTTCTCCTTTTCCCAATTAAAATTTGACGTTGACCATTCACAGATAACAAGAGCGTTTGAAATTTAAATGTGCAAACAGCCAATAGACTAACGAGGCCTTACACCTAGAGCAAAATATTCAAACCGTGACCCTGCACACAACATGAAACAAGTATTCTTCTATATAGTTCCTAACAACTCCACTCTATTTTAAGACCTTGCTTATTTGCTAAAAATGCACGGGACACTACTGCAGGTTTAATACTTCCCAGCATGCAGATTAAGCTGCTCCAGGCGCCTTCTTTCTCTTCCAGACCATGCTCGTCCCATCCCCCGCTTTTCGATTGTCCTCACTGATTTAAAGCCTGGAACAGGCTAATCAGAAGCCGACATTCAGCCAAGGGGACATGACCGTAATTTTAAAAAGAATGCCGTATTTTTTTTGATAGACGTTCTTGCACAGAGGTGCTATACCTATCAATCTCTAACTTACAGTTCTTATTCTTCAGCAATTTATTTCTCTAAATTGTTTCAAAATCCTACGGAAATCATTTGAGGGGTAGGAGTTGTCCCCCCCCGCCTCCCCTACCTTCCTGCTCCTTATTAGCTACGGTTATAAAGAATGCCTGGGGGGGGGGGATTAGTGACCTAAACTGTGATTAAATTTGCCAACTAGATAATGATGTGCGAGTTGATTTTACGAAAATTTAAATAGCCAGAAATCGGGTTATACTACAAATTGTATGAAAACAGCGCAGCTAAAATGAACAGTATGCAATTGTATATCAACTTTCAACATTAAAGAGACCAGAGTGCTAACAAACACTTTTCAAAGCTATTTTTTGCTTTCTTCAGAAACGTAATATGAGAAAGTCTCCAATTGCATTCCGAGTTTTATTTCCTGAAGTTAAAGCAAAATTTCACACAATATATTATTTTGAAAGCTATTAATAATTTAGTTCGGGGTAAGCCAAATAAGAATTTGAAAATTACAATTCGAAATATTTATATATTTATACTTCGTGAAATTTTTCAACAGGAAGACAAAATGACGCATTCCTTTGAATCCTTTGAACGTGTACCAAGGGTGACTGCATATCGCAATGGAGATATTAATTTTCCTGGAAAAAAGATTGTGATCAACAGACGCCGACTTCGTGACATGGAAGCTCTCTTTAAAGAGTTTGGAGTTCGTACGAACTGTAATGGTATCGTACGTCGTATATGCACACCACATGGAAGACACGAGTGTTTGGGATTCGACGATTTTAAAGATGGCGGAAGTTATGTTGCTGTTGGCTCTGAAAAGTTCAAAAGACTTAACTATGGTGAACAACCACTTCAAAGAAAGAACGAAAAAAGTAATGTTCCAATGTTTCCCAAACTGGAAGAGTCAATGAAAAGTGGCAAATCCGCTAATACGGCAGGAAGGATTAAAAACGCCACCGACAGTGAGATATTTGCTCTTCGGGTAATTTACATTCATCGTAATGGAGACGACCGTTTTGCCCCTCGCAAAATGCTCCTCAGAAAGGGAATGATGACTGACATGGAAAATGTTTTGAAGTGGATCCAAGAGAAAATTATGTTTACAACTGTTGTACACGGATTGTACACTCTTGAGGGGAAACAAGTGGTTGACATTGACGAAATTAAAAATGCTGGAACATACGTAGCCGTTGAACGAAGCCAAAAATTCAAGTACGTAGCCTATAAGAACTCCGGCTACAAAAATGACATTATCCGGCGTAATCGTCCCTCACGACTGCCTCCAATCGAAAACAATGAACAAAAGAAGAAACGTCGTCGGAAAAAGGTACAATTCATATACAATCCTGATGCCGCCATTGGTGAGTCAGAACTAGACAGTGAAAGTGGTGTTAACTCCAATACTTCCAGAAGCGAGCAGTCTAGTACCCTGCACGATGAGGTATATCATACCACAGACCATGAGGACAACAACCAATTCGATATCCACGAAGAAGATGAATTTCTAACGGATATCCAGGATGACAATGGCCAAATTGATATCCAGAAGGAAGATGAATATCCTTCAAATGACCAAGATGACAATGACGAACTGGAAATCCCGAAGGAAGATGGATACGCTACAAATTTACAGGATAGCAACGACCAATTGGATATCCAGAAGGAAGGTGAATATCCTACAGACGCCCAGGATGACAACGATAAAATCGACATTCAAAAAGACGATGGATACCCTTCAGCTGATCAAGATGGCAATGACCATCTGGATATCCCGAAAGAAGATTTTTGCCTTTCAAATGAACTAAATCACAACAACAAAGCTGACTTCCACGAGGAAGGTGAACAACATAATGCAAATGAAGAAGAAAACTGTGAACAAACATATAAGACGGCACATCATCAAGATTCCTCCGAAAACTCTGAAATAGTCAAAACGCTTTCACCAACAGCGAGTTTAGATGATGATAATGCTGACAAAGAACTGGCAAGTATTAAGGAGGTTGTTGAAAGCCCTGAGCAGAAAACTGATGAAAATCATTCTACAAGTCAAGACGAAATCATGCATAACGAAAACGAATCAATAGAAGGAGAAGAAAGCCACAAAAAACCCGTGGAAACCTGCGAAGTACCCACACAACCGTCTCCAACAGATAGTGTTACACAGGATGAATTAGACCACACTACAGACCAAAACAAAGACGCTAAAACGGAGGAAGAATTGACAACTGAAGTCGTAGAAAAAACCGAAACTATTAGGCAAGTATCGGCAACAGGAATTGTTGAGGAAGATGACAACAGCAAGGATGACAACGAAGACGATAAAGGTTCACTTGATGAGCTTGAAAGCAGTGTGAATGAGAACGAGTTGAAAGAGGAAACGGAGCTTGAAATCGATGAGGAATCTTTCGAGGAAAGACTATTAGATGAGGAGGTAGCAATGATAACAAACCAAGAAACGGATGAAGATGAAAACAGTTACCCCGAGAAACTTGTGGAAAAAACTGAAGATGAAAACGTACATCAAGATGAAGGTGAAGGAACGATAAATGTAGAAGAAAACGCGGACGAAGACTTAAGTAGCGATAGACATAGTGATAAAGTGCAAAATGAAAGTAATGAAGAAGGAGAAGAAACCAAACAAGATGAACAAATCAAAACTGAAAATGAAGTTACAGAACAAAAGCCCGATGCAGACGTCAGTGATGATTTGGAGGAGTCCCTCGATAAAGCAGAAGATGAAAAGGTAGAAGCGGAAGCGGAAGCGGAAGCGGAAGCGGAAGCGGAAGCGGAAGCGGAAGCGGAGGTTGATATCTAAATTGATCTAAAATTGGACCTAAATATTTGAAACTCCTTCAGTTGAAACGGAAACAAAAACTTCAATTCGTAACCGTTTTTGC
The DNA here is from genome assembly GCA_027575285.2 of Zoanthus pulchellus. Classification (NCBI taxonomy): domain Eukaryota; kingdom Metazoa; phylum Cnidaria; class Anthozoa; order Zoantharia; family Zoanthidae; genus Zoanthus; species Zoanthus pulchellus. The sequence goes on along the minus strand of JAOBRB020407131.1, from coordinate 1,558 downwards.
TATAAGTTGAAGTATATATGACCTTTGATGTACTTAATGCGGTTTTAGAATAGTATCCACGGGAATGTTGCCGCACTTGGAATTCCCGAATATCTATTATGGTATTTTTAGTATGCCAATGTGAAGTGATGTTATGTTTTAAATAAGCTATTTATTATAGATGTAGGCTTGGTCATAGGTTTAAAAACTTTAACCTTTAAAGGACCGCTGCGGATTAATTTAAGGATGCTAGGAATTCAGCTGCACAATATGTGCTAAATGTTTCAAACAGAACACATTCTTCCTAAATCTCCATCACAAACTAGATAAATTTCCTATGAGCAAATGGCCCATTAAGCCAGCGATTATCTACAGTTTTTGTCGTGTTAAAAGTCCCCCTGGATGGGACACTAATCCATCCGAATTGGAAAAGATAAAAAGGATAAACAGCTGAGTATTGAGTTAATACAAGTGATCAAATCTTGGCACGCAGACCCTGTAGTTGGACGTCAGAGATCATACCAAACAGGGCTAGTGATGTCAAGTGAGAATAAGATCAGTTGCTCCTTAGTTACTTCCTTGAGTATATTCTAGTTACTTAGATCTAATTTTAAATCTAGCTAAGTTTAATATCTAGATTTCAGATATGAACTGTATTCCAAGGTATTAAATTTCTTGCGTGAAGTAAATCTAAGATGATTGTTTTGTAAATATCATTTCACTGAGCCGGTAAGCATGTTGCACCGATATAGCTATTGCTAGAGCTACAATTTCAACGAGTGGTGTATGCAGCCTTGGTTTTGTTGTCTTCTTTTAAGCCAGGTTCACACACGTTAGATATAGAGCACAATAAAATGAATAACACGCGTGCACAAAGTGGACTGTGTGTTATGTACTTTATTTACGCTCGTTTCACGGATGTTTACACTGGTACACTGGTTGAACAAACAAAGACGCCCTAGAAGCGGTCAACGGGCTACCTTTTGTTCCAGGTCCCTCTGAACCTCACAACACAGCTGGTGCTGCAAGGTATTGTCGGATGCACATTTTGTCTCTTCGACAAAAAAACAAATAGCATTCATAACTGGACTTACCACAGGTAACCCAGTAATAAGCATAGCACAAGTACTAAAGGAAGGAAAATGTTTGTTTTTTGTGGTTGTTTGTGCGCTTATTTTGCAAGTGTGAATCAAGTTTTAGGATTTAAGACGCCATTTTGTTAGCCAGAACAGTATGCAAGTGCTAGGACTTGAAATAATCTGAATATTTTACTAAGAACTGAGTCCGACACTACATTTGTCAAGATTTGTTTCTTTTTTTACACTCACTTGCACACGAAAACGAGCTAATTAAACTCTTTTAAAAGGTTTTGTGAAAAGTTTAAACAGTCTGCATCTGGCAGCTCCATAATCAAGCTTTTCATAACACAAACAAAGTGTTGATAGAGTTCTTACCTCCATCCAGGGGTAAAAGGCATAACCGGAACTCCCAAATATTTCCTTTTAGTCTAGTGAATTTTATTTTAGGAAAGCGTTGAATTGTGTCTTTCTGCATCCATCCATCCATTCCTCCCTCCCTC
>JAOBRB020407038.1:0-10151 GCA_027575285.2 Zoanthus pulchellus | reverse complement strand
AGAATATTTTTTATATTTGAACTGATAATTAAAAATAATAGTAATAATAAATTAACATTAATCACCTTAAATAAATTAATTCTAAATAAAACACTAAATACATTGTACAATATCAAAAGATCTAGGCTCTTTACTTTCTTATATGTAATTGTGATCCTCCATGCGATTTTGGTGTATTTCTGCTTGAAGCAAAGACGCTAAAAACGGCCTCTTTTGTATGTGAAAAAGACAGTCTAAAGACGCCGTTTATTGTCCAAAAAGACGCGACAAAGATGGTAGAGATTGAAAGAAAAAGACGCCTTTGCTAAAATCTTAATAATATCAAAACATCAATTTACATACTTAATCTACACTTTGTCTTCGGCTTGTAACTTTCGTGCTCTGCATGGGCAGCTTTAAATAATTCTTTGTTTTCATCTTGCAAACGAAATTATAGTTATTTTATTGGTAATTGAAACTTATATTTCGTTTAAACGTTCTTTCAAACAGCAGTGTAATTACTAAATCAAACATTTGGAGTTCAAATGTTTAGAAACTAAAAAATAAATGAAAAACTTGTGTACGCATAAATCAATCATTTGCCGGTTCGCTTACATGTTTTTTTATAAAATAACTTTCAATACTTGCACTTGATCACTTCGCCATGTCTGCTTTGTATAGTTATAACAGTGAAAGAATGATCTTCCCGTGCGTGAAATGCATGCTGCACTGTCATCCAGTGCCATGGTTACTTTTGTTCTCGAACATTGTAAAAGACTGGGTATGAAATTCAAGATGGCGGACGTTTGCAAAAAAGACACGAGTCGGGCAAATTTAGAGCTTAAATCTCTGTTTTTCAATATTTTTTGATAAAATTTTGATATATATATCAAAATTAATTATTCATAATTGACCAATGAGCAGAGCGGCGCTCGGACATTACAGAGCGGCGATGCGCCACAAGCGCCGCAGTCTGGGGAGAACACTGATTATTATTATTATTAATATTATTATTATTATTATTATTATTATTATTATTATTATTATTATTATTATTATTAAGAGAGTAGATATTGAAAGAACAGAAAACTACGTAATAATGAGATGAAGCAGCATAGTACAACGCCAATATAGATAGACTGAAACGATCTTTTGTGGGAAGAGGTTTGATAGAAGTGAAGAACTATTGCCACAATATTGGAAGGATTGATGCTTAGCATCTCAGTATAAGATTTTATCTCTTTCGACTTTGGGATAGTTGTTGATTATAAAGTTGTAGTTTATTGTTTAATCCATTTTTTCTAGTTTCATTGCTACAAGGAAGTTTATCTGGTGTTGATGCATTGAGAGATGTTAAACATGATCTGCAAGCAAAGAAAAAGGTTATTGTACACACTTATTTAATTTTTGCACCTGATATGTTATCAGGATGTTCCAATTGAAGCAAATTATTTGTATATAATCACTGAACCTTCCTTCTTTGTTGCAGGTTGAACATGAAGGGTTGATTGAGGAACTGCACAGACATCTGTACATCAAATCTGGAAAGAAGTGCAATAGTCATGGAAGAAATTTATCAGGATCAATGGTTGGAACCTCACTCACAGCAGTACCCAGTATTTGGAGCAAAGGTATTTTGTTTGAGCTTTTGCTTCTTTTATTCTGCATTAATATTTTAGTTTATAGATTGGGATGAGTTTTTATACTAACCACCGTCTAGTTAGCCTAATTGGTAAGGTGCCAGTCTATCATGCTGGAGGCTCGAGCTTGATTCCAGGCCGGACCAACACTCAGGGTCTTAAAATATCATCATAATCAATCCAGTTTTGATCCGGTTTTATCCCCATAAACGAGGGTGGCCAGATTTACCCCACTCTACCAGCGATCTCTCCCACTCCCACTCTCCATCTCACTTGATTCACCGCATCCTTCCTCTTCAGACCAACAATCCTACTCTCCTCCACCTGCAATCTCCATGTCTTCCTCGTAGAAAGTGCTGCCTTTGCTCTCATAACTAACATCTGCAAACGATTAGACTTTCACGTCATCTCAGATAAGGACGTTAAACGGTAGGTCCAGTCCCGCAACACTCTATTGAGGGACCTAAAAGAACCCATACATTTGTCGAAAAGACCAGGGTAATAATCCTGGTGTTGTGGTCTGTCTTTATCACTAGTACTGAGGGCATTTATGGTTATAAAAAATGTGAGCCTCTGTTGTGGATTATCCAAGACCCTCAACTGCTGAAAATTGTACATTTTGTAACACACCGGCGATCATATTTTAATGTAGCTGGTGTTATAGAAATGTGTAACTATTATTATTATTATTATTATTATTATTATTATTATTATTATTATTATTTTTATTATTATTATTATTATTATTATTACCTATAATTAATGATCACTCTTCATTTTATGCTGATGTGAACACATTCCGTCCAGATCTTCTTTTTCTAATACATTCAAAGTGTTGGTATTTTCTAGAACTAACAGTTGGTTTCGAGTCTAATCTTTTCAAACATGCAAGACGTAAACGAGAAAAATGCTAGAAACTGATTAATGACTTAAACTGTGATTACAAATGTGTTAAATTTGTTAACCTCTCAATGAGCTCTCTTGGCGTTTTCTCTGATGAATGTTCAACCTTCCTAGACATGATGAATGACATTGGCATTGATAAAAAACATCAACTATATATTGTCAAAAGAATGATTAATCTGACAATTTGATCAACATATTTTATATTTTGCTGCTGAACAATTACTTGTTGGTTATTGAAACCAATACCCAGTTTTTACTGTGGTAATTAAGCGTAATTGATTCCTGTAATCTATAATAATTTTAATTATTGATTTTGTTAGTTAATAAATGATTATAATAATTGTTGCATCTTTTTTAGAGTCTGGTTCAAGTGTCACTTCTGTTGGAGGAAATTTTAAAAAAGCACATGCTCGCTCAGCATCAAGTTAGTGTGAATTAATATAATATACTGTTCATGTACAGTATTTATACAGTACTGTCATTAGATCTTGCTGTAAAATAAACTACTGTACGAGTTATTAGCCCAAAAGACAAATGGACAGAGTGTACAATACATGCATATAGTACTTGTAAACAAAGTAACAACTCTCACATATACGAATAGTGTTTTTAATCTTGACATGTTTCGGCATAACTTATGCCATCTTCAGAAGTGTACTTTTAGTACACCATTAGTACTTAGAAAGTTTTTATTTCCTGTAACTTTATTATTAGTTTATCATATACTTTTCATTCATTTTAAACTTATCTTATATATATTTTGTAACGAACTTTTGTATTCATTCTTCTGAAGATGGCATAAGTTATGCCAAAACATTTCAAGATTAAAAACACTATTCGTATATGTGAGAGTTGTTTTATCAATTGTGCTACTACGATGTTACAAACAAAGTAATTATAATAAAACTTGACTCAATTATTTAAAGTGAAATAAATGTTCGACAATGAAGACAATTACTTTGTAGACTGTGTATTGATATCCTAAGGCCAATTTCATACATTAACAAACTATAGATCTTAAAGACAATCAATAGACTGGAGTATTAATCGATTTTCCATAATTACCATACTAGGTAAGTAGCCTTTTTTATGTTTTTTTTTAAAATTTAAAGGATCACTGATGTTGGAACAATCCTTGCAGAGTGGAGGATCTTCTATTAAGGCTGATGAAGAGGTGTGTGATAATACCTAATGTAAAATACAACTATTGTACTTGTAATCAATATAATTAATGAAGATTTATACATTATTGAGAAAAGGAAGCTTGTATCAGACATAAATATTTCTTCAGTTTATAGTTATTTCCAAGCTATTTATACAAGTATTGTGCAATCCTGTGTTAATCTCTTTTCACTTCTGAATCTTGATTATTTATTACAGCTGTAGCTCCATGAGAGACAAGTTACATACAGTATCTTACTCTGCTTCACTTTTGCAACTTTTCAGCTTTCAAATGTTCAGTTCATACTTGCAGTATCTCCTAGATGAGCCTATTAAAGTGGATTAATAGGGGTGTTCACTGTTGCAACTGGAATTGTTAGTTCAAGGGTAGAATAGGGAAAAGTGAGAGATCAGTCAAGGATTTTTGAGAAAGCTTACAATTACATATTTTAAAGATGTTTTTGGTGCTATACATACTGGTCATGAAGCCTAACATATCCAGACAGACTCAGATAAATCTGATTGTACTGTAATGAAGGCTGCTGAAAAATAAACCAAAATATATAATTTTATTTACAGTAAATGTATCAAACTCAATAATAGTTTTACATGCTTCAATCTGTATAGATATTTCTTTTGACTGTGTAGTAGTTTGGTTTCTGTACTATTGTATGATAGGCCTTAACAATATGAATAGTGTACACTAATTACAGTTCTATTTTGAATTTTTTGAATATCTCTATCATCAGATAATTGAAGATTTAAACACTGACCCAGAAATGAACAGTGATAATTTTATGACACTTTTGGTTGAGTCACTGTCACTGTTAGGGAAGATTCCAGAAGCTGTCGAGGTAAATCATTGTTATTCTTATTGATATTGTTATGTATTTAGTAGTTGTAGGATTCAATCAGAAGTGTATGGCTTTGTCAGCAAGCTAACCTCTGGATTTCTATCTTATATTAATTTGCGTACTCATCTTCCACTGATCGATCTTTGTTGGTGTGACTAACAAAATTAGTGTACATGTATAAAGGTCATGTTTGTTTTCAGTCTCTCTGTGCAAGATCTTTTACTTAACTTTTTTTTGGTTTTGTTATGCTTGAACCTATATTAACCCTTCAGTAATCAGCACTTTATTTCTCTTTACATGATAGTAAGTATAAATGATAATGAGACATTGAGACTTACTACTAAACTACAGAAGAATAAAAGAAGAATTCTCTCAGACTTTCCCAATAAAAAGTATGAACAGAAGTTGTGAGATATTAGCAAATGATATTATAAAATATTTAAGATAGTACAGTGGTTTCTATTGGCCGAGAGGTGTGTTTACATAGGCCATAAAGCATAAAAATGACGTATTAGCTAGTCCTCGTAAGGAGATTTCGACTGTGTCTTGTGCTTCACTGATCAGCTCTCGAATTCTCCCAAACGTGCACCTCGGTTTTCATAGCGCTATGAAAGCACAGAAAAATGTTTTATTTCTTAAATAAATAATTGAATTAATTCAACAAATTGTCAAAGTCCATGGTGAGAGATTATGATGCAAAATAAAGTTGTGCATAATGGAATGCATTGCATGGTGAAAATACAAAACGAACTGCACATGACTAAGTGACTGTTCGTTCCAACTATTCCGGATTAAAAATGAACTTTTGAATTTCCTTCCAGATTTTTAGGGCAATGGAATATTTGTTTCAAATTTAATATTCACTAAGACATGTTTTATTTGTAATTTTGTGGGAAAAACAGCTGTACATGAAACGGACAAAGTGTTTTTAGTTATTTTATGAATTCCTATTGCAGAATAGGCCCAACGAACTTGCCCCAAGATAGTGGTCGCCTTTCAGTGAATTAAGGCAAAAGTAATTTGTTATTGAAATAAGCAGAATAATTATCGTTCATGTTTTCATTTTAGGCCATCAAGAAAAGAATGAAAAGAGAAATGTCCTTAATAATCCACAGAGCAACAAGTCAAGTTGCCGAAAGGTAAAACTATGAAACATAGGAAACAATAACACACACATCAACAGGATTCCTGGCTATCATAAAATCTATTTTGTTTGTACCATCTTACACTTCTAAGTCTTTAGCGTTTTAAAAACGGACTTGGCTCTACATTCCACAGAAAAACAATTTACCTATTGATATAATGTTATTTTTCATAACATGAATTATCCAAAAGTAATGATACAGTACAGTACTTTGTACATTTTCAGCTTTCTAAATCAGGCCAATGTTTAAAAATTTTGAAATATCCTCCCATCCCTTTGCTAACTTGCCAAAAATGCAGTTAAGTTTCTATATTTGTATATTTAATGTAATATATACACTGAATTGTAGACATTACAGTAGAGTGCAATATTAAGTTTAAAAAAATTTCATGTATATCAAGAGGAAAATGTTTAAGTAGGACTGTAATAATTTATGAGCAAACATTGTATATGAAATTAGTTTGGGTTTTTAACTTGCTGTTAGAAGTTGCTAGTAAATGTTGTTGATATTTTTATTATAGAGCTGGACAGACGGATGAATTGATTACTCAACAGGTATACTGTCTTCATGATCACCTGAATTCATTGTCAGTTATTATTCATTTTATTCGTTATAATAAGGTTTTTTACCGTTTTCGATATATATGTTTTCTGTGTTTGTTATTCCACTAAATTTGCTTAGGTCCATACATTAGAAAATAGCGAGGGCCACCAACCTGTATTCCCAGGAAATATTCCCTTAGGTCCATACATTAGAAAAAAGCGAGGGCCACCAACCTGTATTCCCAGGGAATATTCCCTTAGGTCCATACATTAGAAAAAAGCGAGGGCCACCAACCTGTATTCCCAGGAAATATTCCCAAGGTTAGGTCCATACATTAGAAAATAGCGAGGGCCACCAACCTGTATTCCCAGGAAATATTCCCTTAGGTACATACATTAGAAAATAGCGAGGGCCACCAACCTGTATTCCCAGGAAATATTCCCTTTTCTTTCTGACATTCTGCTTTCATTTCTTATTCTGAGACATGCACTGCAGTGTATACGTCTGACAACTGCTATGAAGGTTGGAAATCGTCAGTAGTATTGTTTTAATAACAATATTTGAAAAACTACTGTCTGAAACGCTAGCTCAAATTATTTCCTTATTACTGATATAACTGAAACTTCAAAGCACTATCCCATTTATGGCATTATTGCTTAAAGCTTTGACAGTGAGGCATTTATTTAGCCATATAAATGAACGATAAATGGAGCAATTTGTTTATCCAAATGTGATTGTTAAAAGCTATATCATTGTTTTATAGAAGCAGCTGTAGAAAACAAAGTGACAGTGTGCTTTACACTAGAAAAATTGAAGTAAACATTGAAGTTTTGGATGTTAAAATCCTTCGTTGGAAATATCAGTGTACATAATTAAGCTGTTAGTTTTCTCTACAACTGTTCATGTAAATCATTGTCTGAGCAACAAATGAGATACTGTACGGTTAAAACAGGGTTTTATGGGAGTTCGTTGGGCATTTCTCTTTCATTATGAGATGTAAGATCTTTGAGAGTTGTTCGTTTTGTAATTGTGTAAGTCCGATTGAATTTCCAAGAAGATAGTTATTCTTCTCTATTGTCGTTTATTGCAATCAAATAGAATCATCCCAACTTGTTGCTGGAGCTGCTGGAAGTATTGTTTGACAAGTTCAGGGGTGTGGCCCATGCACATGGTGTCGTACTCTCCGCCATTCACAAGCTTAATGTAAGTATTCTTCATTTTTAGAATCAATCCAGTTTTCTATATTTAGATACTCTTCCTAAAGATTTCTCGGGGTTATAGCGTTTAATATGCTGTTGACGCTAAAATTAGTTTTATTCTGAAGATGAGAAAAGACACGTCGATCAGATCAAAGTTGAGAACATTTTCGAGTATGAAGTTATTGTAAATACATGGATGACAGTCATGGTGATTTGTGGTGGTACTGCACATTTATAACGAAAGATGGCCCTCAAAATTATCAAACTAAATTAACTGATAATGTTTTAATAGATAACTATTGGAATTGGAGAAATCGGATGTATGGACTTGTATATTCTTATTTACGTTTTAATAAAAAACTGAAAAACATATTACAAAACCAGAAAATTTATAGATGTCTAATGGAGAAGAAGAAAGAAGTAACTAATTAAGACAACTGTGAAAGAACAGTTGCCATTCCACTTGGAAATTTTCCCACTTAAGACATAAAAACAAAAAATTTTTAATGTATTTTGCTATATTTTTTTCTTTGTTGCCATTTTTTATAATTTTAGAAGGCATATTTGCAACACCAGCCATTTTCTCTAATTGGTGAATTTCTGGTTTCAGAATTCAGAAAGTGAAAGTGAAATTTCCTCCGAAAAAGGTAAAAGATTGTTTTCTGTTGAAGTTACAAACACAGTAATTTTTTAAATATGTCAGGGTAATTTAGTGAAGAAGTACTCAGTGAATGTTGAGAAGAGAGTTTTGATAATGGTATTAATTATTGTCTTTTACGCATTTATAGTGTCTGAAATATTAAACTTGTATGATGCCGATTCTTCTCTACTATTTCCATAAGGTTTAGCCTCCCAGATAAGTGACAGTAAATGTTTCTTAGCCCAGTTTGTTCCTCTATGATTACCTGTTTTACAGAGATTATAATACTTCAGTTCTAAAACTACTACTTTGTACCTGGTTTGACAGGGATAATAATACATCAAAGATAATACTAGTTTATACCTGGTTTGACATGAACTGAGGTAATACTAGTTTATTAAAATATTGCGATGTTTACTTTACAGGCGGATCAGCTTTGTACACTATAGATGAAGTCTGGTCTGAGATGCAGTTTGCTGTATGTTATGTTCTATCTTATTAGGGAAATGTAGTTTTGTTTTATTGAAATGTGGCCTGTTTCCTTAATGTTGGTTATGTTAAAAGCAATTAAAGATCAGTTTACAAAAGCAAAATTCGCTTAAAAGGTTAGGAAGTTCTGCCTTGACCTTCTCCTTTCAAAGATCACTTCCACCCAGGGAACTATGGTTAAATGGAAAAAGAATTTTGATAAGAAATTTTGTACAGACCCCAAGGTTAGTGTTGCTAATTAAAATGAAAAGGAAATCTTAGTTATTAAGAATTCATTATGGTTATTTTTATCTCAACAATCTAAAGTTAACGAAACTACAATTAGGTAGCGCTTTTAAGTTTTAAGATTTTCAAATTAACAAAAACTTTACTATGGGCTGCAGACAGATTATTCCCTTTACCCCTTCACCCCTCCCTCTCTCCCCTCTCCCCTCCCTCTCCTTCTCCCCCACCAGGCTAAGGCAGTCCTAAAATGTCCACGTTAAATACTCAAAATGCGTCCATTACTTACCGAATTGTAGTAATTATCGACCATTTTGTTGCAGCTACAAGTTCTACTTGCTGATTATCTAGACATGCAGAACACTTCGTCAACTCAACAAGCTCCCACTGCGTTTTCAGAATCAGAAAGGTCTGTTGTGATGAGATCTTTTTCCTTAACTCTTAATTCTCTACTAAGGAAAGTAAAATGTGTCTGTGGACCAGTAGAAAAGCTTTCAGGTCTCGGTTTTCTTAAGATAGTGTAAAGTTAAGCCTGGGGTAGGCAAAATCTGAAGAAACAATTTCTCCCCTGACAAAAGAAAGATTCTTGACTTATAAAATGCACTATTCCGAGTTTCCTTGGAAAATTGACGTCAATTACAAATTTACAGAATCAGTCCCCGTGTATGTAAGGTTAGAAACAAGGCCAGGTGTTCAAATTTAAACCTGGATTTTTGCCAATTGTCGTTTGAACAATCAGGCTCTGATGGATTGTAGGAAAAAGTTTCAACACTGAACCAAAAATGTATTGCTCATTTGTGTGTGAAGAAGTTTATATCTAGTGATGGATTCGATTCGTAGTTTCAGAACTTGGCGTGAAAGTCGAATTTGCAAGGGATGGGGGGGGGGGGAGAATGGGGGGGGGATGTTTGTGAAGCTGGAGAATTCATCGAAAAACCCTCCCAGTCTCGACAAATCACAGCCTACGTGCCGTGAACAAGGTCTCAATCGTAAAGGTGGGAGGCAAGACTGATGGCTGCTACGCCGGCCCCATTCTCCCAAATAACGACCCCAACAACTCTGACCACTGTCTGGATTTATCTTGGGTGACCCCTAAGTTAAATTCAGTATCTTTGTGAACACACAACTGGTTTACCTCCTGCCAGTTTGGGCTTTAACTTTGGTTAGGTTTATATAAAAACTCTGAACAAGTCAATTATATGACATAGCTAAGATAATAATAATAGTAATAATAATAATAATATTGATAACAATATTAATAATAATAACAGGCTTTATTTAACGAGGGTAACACTTTGTAGAATATTAATGATTGATATGTTATTGATTAATTTTAAATATGGAGAGACAATGTAACTGAAATGTGACTCCCC
>JAOBRB020406942.1:0-10152 GCA_027575285.2 Zoanthus pulchellus | reverse complement strand
GGAAACTTTTAAAAGGAACTGGTTCTCGAAGCTTTGACAGCGACTGCCATTAATTTTGTTTTGCCGCACCGGATGCGCGCGCATGTTGTTTACTTTTCATGCTTACGTCACACGGCAAGGGGTCTATAGAAGCCTACGATTCATTACTGATCCCGTTTACCATTTACAAATATTTGCATTGGTTCCAGAAATATTTAGGTTTGAAAAATGAGTAAAATATGCAAATGAGATAACTGATGACATGATACTCTCAACCAAAATTTTTTTTAATAAATCAAGTATATAAATAGCAAATGTCAATTTGCAGCAGAAACCTTTGAAACTTGGTAGACTAATAGTTGTACATGCAACATACTTACAGCAATAGAAATTTCTGTTCCCATGGCAAACCACTCTTTACCAGTCCCATCTTGCTTGATTTCAATGTTTTAGCAATTTTAAGCTTTGAAAACATTAAATAAGGCCATGAACTCAACCTACTGTATTTATATACATGCTGGATTATGCAGATAAAGCACAGTTAGCAAATATCAATGTAGCAAGCCAGAAAGGATCAGAAAGGTCTGGAGGTCTGGAACCCAGTGTGTTGCTATGGTAACAAGTTTGTTAAATTGATGTTGCAGAGCACTTCTAAAGGAAACTTACAGTAAAAAATCAAACATAATTATTGTTACAAATTGACTGAGATATTCTTGTTTATCATTAGCTGATTAAAATTCAGTTGAATATTATGACATCATAACTTGCCTAATTTGTATGCTTTAAAAACTTGAATATCTCTGGAACGAAAAGTGATGTTTGAAAACAGTAAACAGCATTTTTACTCTTATACAAACTTCTTTTCTATGCTTTAAAAGTAATGGCTTAGATTTGAATGATGTGATTTTCGTCACAGTAGCACTTTAAATGTTTCAACTAAACAATCGAAGCACAGTTTGTCACTGTTTATAGCACTATATGACCAAACTTTTAAATTACCAAAATAAAAACCAAATTTACAGATGTTTTGTTTTGCACAAGGATTTATTGAACTGTTTGTTTGTTTGGTAAGGCATTTTGACTTAATTACTACAATCAAATGCCATACATAAATCCCAAACATTTTCAGTAGAATTAATATTGTTAGTTCCTTAGATAATAATTTACAATTATACCTCAAGAACTAATGGACTATGAGTCAATAGTCCATGATGCAAAAGGCTGAATGAGCTAATCAAACTTGTATTCCATGATGCCAAAACGTCTAAGTGTTTAATATAAACCTACGAATTGATCACAAAATAATGTACAAATAAAGTTATTGGTGAAATCCAATAAGCCAAGTAGGGCTTATTACTATTTGATCTGCCATCTTTTCATTGCTAGTAGGCAATCCCTACTTTTTTATTTTCTATGATGGTTGAGCACGACTGATGTCATTGAAAGTGCTTGGCGTGGGTTCTGCACTTGTCCTACCTGGTCAAACTGCAAGTTGCTTTGTGGTGTGGTTGTCCGGTGTGGAATTATGAAGCATGGGAGGTTTCAGGTGATGATGATGTTAGATCCATGCTAAGCATTTTCAAGACGCCATGTGCATGATCATTATTGCTATAAACCAGCATTTCATTTAAGTAAGTATCTTTATGTTTGGATAACAGTGGTAGAAAGGTAAGTTAAAATCCTAAATAAAACCCCTAAAATAACCCTACTTTTTAACCATTTATCCCTAAAAATCTCTACTTTTTAGGGAAAAAACCCCTAATTTCCCCCCTATATATTGTCAGAAGGTGGCCAACATGCCTGGACACTCTTATAGGGTAGCCAATCATAATGCAGGAAGCATGTTAAACTGCTAGTAGATTTATACTAAGTGCTTGTATAATCTCAATATTTTATTTTCAGGGGGACCTCGAAAAGTGTCAAAAAAGCTGCATTCAAAGAGGGTTTTTTCGAACTCAATGAGTTGCGTTCCTTGGTTCAATCTGGTACTCCATTCATTGCTCTAGCAGCAACAGCAACACAAGCAACCAAAGTTACCATTTCCTCTGTCCTGAGAATGAAAGACTGTGTAGAAATAGTTGAAAGCTCCAAACAAGTCTAGCATCACTTATTTTGTGACATACATGGACAAAACGAGAGAGCTTGAAGATTATTTGCAGTGGATTGCAAAAACAGTTCTTGAAAATGGTATCAGAACACCAAGAATTATTATCTACTGCCAAACAATTAAGCAGCCCCACCTACTATACTCAATGCTAAGGGCTAAATTGGGAAATGCATTGTTTAAAGATGGTGTGAAGAATACTCATAATGCTTTTGTTGAGATGATGCACTCCTGTACTCCTGTAGTGTTGAAAACAAAACACTATTTTACAATCATTCCATGTGACGGAAAAGACTAAACTAAGCTACTTATTTGAAATTATTCCCATTATATATATTAAAATCAAGTACAACATTTGGAAGGGAAGAACGATGTAGCGTTTATAATGAAATGCTTAACTGTACAGATGGTCTTTTGGATTACAAAAGTCTTCACACCCTATATGTTATCTTTCGTAAAGTAAAGCTGAACATCGGGTGAAGTAGGTCTTCACTTCAGGTGCTTTTATCATGGAAACTATCAGAGGTCAGAATTCCGCTTGTTGAAAGAATTGTTCATTAATCCTTGATTCCTCCATAAAGGAAAGTAATCTGCTAGACTTTGTCAGAAAACACTAAACACATGTGTAAAGCGAGATAAAGCGAACCGCTGGCCATTTTGTTTATTTCTGAAAATCTTGTTGAAATCCGAGGGTGACATCATTAATACATCGAAAAATATCTTGGTCGCTAATGCTGACCGTTTTGAAAAGTATAGTGCAGGAAGAATATCGAATGTATGTACATTTTGAACAAGGAGTCATTGGATAATACTCATGTCACGCCATTCTATACTCTAAATATAAAACTTGTAGTTTGCATCCAAAATTCAAGTTTAAAGTTACTATTTTTATTATTTTAACAAAAAAACATCACTTTAACTTAAAACAATTGAGGATAGATTGCTGCTTTTGCTCTAACATCTGCAAATGGTTAGACTTTTAAATCTTCTCGGATAAGGACGATAAACCGTTGGCCCTTGGGGATTATATCTGTGTTTATGTGTGTTTATGTCTGTCATGTGAAAGGTCTCTGTCCACCTTAGAGTGGTAAAGATAACTGTTTCCAATTACTAAGTCGTTGGCCAGCTAGAAAAACTTAACATATTAATAAAGTCTTTATCTCATTATTATTTATCATTATTAATTTGCAAGTATATAAAGAAGAAAACTATGTTATTTGTCATTAAACCTGAAGTATATCAAAAGAAATCTAAACTCCGAGAATTTATTAAGAAGTGAATAAAATATAAAAAATGTGGATAAAATAACAAGACGATTTAATATAGCGCACCGTTTGCGGGATATGTTTGTTTTTCACGCTTTACGGATAGTTTAATTACTTGTTCAACAATAAAATAGATTCATAACTATCAAGAGCAACGGCGCGTGGTTACAAAAACAACTCTTGGTAGTTAAAATAGAGTTTTAGCTATTATCCTACAAGGTTGAGTTGGATCATGTCCAGACATGCTTCTATGTTTCCAGATACTAGTGAGTATTAATAGCTGGGATATAAAGAGTACATGAAAATTAACAGCTGCCGAAGGAGGAACTGAGCAGACCAGCAGCAGTTGATATTCTACATTAAAATGTAGACGAAATTTTACTTTTATCGGTTCGCTCTCCTTGAATCACAACTCATTGCAGTTTTCTTACAAACTATTGGGCTGCAACAACAGTGCACTGCACGCCCTGGCAGAGCCGCGGTTTGACTGATCAACCGTAATATAAGAATTGAACGCAAACAAACCAAAATATTTGCAGTATTGGTGTAGTTATTATAAATGGGCTATATATACTTGTCGAAAACATAAAACCTTGCAAACTTATAAATTTTGAATACATGCATTGTTGGATAAAAATACTTGTGAAATTATTATCTTAATTTAGAAACCCAGGCATAAAGAATGAGCTGTCACTAATCGATAGTTGTTATAAGGATTCGAATAATTTGTTTACCACTTTTCAAACTAGAGAATTGCGTAAACGGTGTATTTTGAGAGAGATTCACTTACTTATCAAAGAAGTTGGTTTTATTATAATCTTCAGCTTCAAAACCCTTCACATTAAAACCATTATGTAATAATCAACGTTAGCTGAATTTTATTGTTTAGCTACCATGCAGTGCTAAGATATTTCCGTGTCGTTTTCTTCAAGGTAATGAGAATTTTTTACAAATCAAAAACATTTTTGGGGATTTAATCAAACCGTCGACGATAAAAAAGTTAACCTTACTTTTGTACATGTTATGTTAGCTATTTATCTTGTCTTGAGTACAATTGGAAAGAATTCTGTTTGCCGGTTTTGTTACATTCGGCTCATCTCCTTCTCAATTTCGATTTTTATCGAGGATGTAATATTTAAAAAAATCAAGTAGAATTCTTTCTTTAAAATAACAGAAGGTTATTGTTTATCAAACTCTTTTCTCAGCACTCGAGATCTTTCACCGACTATAAATCGTAAAACCGAGCGAAGTTTGCCATCCGAATAGCGCACTGCACTAATGAAACTTTATCCCGGCCGCAACTCAGACACACAAAATCCATATCAATGAGAAATGTGCGAATGGCGAGCAATGTAAATCAATCTTATACGATCTTCACCATTGACAACGGCGTACGAAAAACGACATCACCACAAAATTGTTAATTTTACCTTGTGCTGTTTGCAAATCAGCGAGCAAAAAGTTTAATGAAATGCTGATTTGAAATTTTTTAGAAAATTTTAACTAAAATATCAAACCCTTGAACCAATCATATACTTTTTCAGTTTTTAACTGAGAGCGTTAATGTGTGTCACTCGGCGTTTGTTATAAACAAGTGTTTGTAGTATAAAAGAGAAAACTCGGTAAAGGAACTTCACAGTACATAGGACCTATGAATTTTCAAGCAACCGGTGTCAGTGTAGGAAGTAAGGAACCAAATGGAATTCGACAGAGCGCTAATCTATATTCTAAAGGTAGTTTCACGCTTTACGGAGAGAACATAATGGTTCAAAACTGAAAGGTGCAAAGAAGCATAGATGCAAAAACAACTCTTGGTGGTTTTAAAAATAAGAATCTTATCTATGTTCCTACTTGGTAGAGTTGAATCATTTCCAGATATACTTGTCTGTTTTCAGATATCATTGCATGTACATGCTTTTTTATAAGAACAACTAAAATTCAGATTTGCCAAAATTTAAAAGCAATCTCAGGCTGAAGATCCGAGTATCCAGTATGAAAATATTTTTTGTAGCCCTCTCTGAAACCTAAAAATTAACTTAGCAACACAATATAAAACACAAACAGTCTCACAGTGTTTCACATTTATCAGTCTAAAACGAGAGGTGACATCGTTTTGCAATGGCTTGATTGTCAGTTTCTATCATAGTTTCTTCTACGGTTTGAGCTGCAAGAAATAAAAACAGAATTGAGAATAATTTGAGGCTGAATAAATCACCAAACAAATTAAGAAGAATGAACTTTGGAAAAATGTAATGATTCTTATAAAAAACCGACATATCAATATGGCAGGGATTGAGAAAATGCCGGGCTGGCTATAGCTACAAACTAACTAGATGTTAATATAAAATGTTAGGTGTATAAAAAGTAAGAGCTGAGGGCGAATATAAAAAAGCTAGCAGTATTGATAATCAGAACGTAGAATAAGATTTTTATTGGTTTGTTTTCCTTGAATCACAACTCATTGCAGTTTTCGTACAAGCCATTGGTTTGCAACAATAGTGATTGCAAGCTCTGGCAGAGCCGCAGCTCGACTGATCAACCCTACGAACTGACGAACTGGACGCAAACAAGGTTTAAGCAAACCTGCCTAGATACCATTCAACCTGCCTAGATTAGCGTAGCTATTTGCAGGTTGTTGGATTTTTGTATTTATAAAAAAGAATGATGTGTAATAAACTTGAACTTGAACTTGAACTTAAACCAAAATATTTGGAATATTCAAATAGCTTTAGGCTATACTAGTTGAAAACAAGTGAAATACTTGTGAAATTAGTATATTTTTCTTTTGCAAATTCACTCATACATTGATAATGAGCTGTCACTAAACTCTAAGGACTGAATTATTTGTTAACTATACATTCAAGAAACGTATATTTTCACCCTAGAAAACTTTGCTTTAATAAGCAGTCATCCTTACTTCTTGCATGCTCGGTCCATTTGTTTTGAATAATGCAACATTACCCATTTTTGTTAAAACTGCTCAAATTTACAAAAACTTCAGTAAAAATCGAAAGAACTCTTCGCTCAGCCCTTTCTCAATTTCGATTTTTATCAGTGACGTAATATCCAAAAAATATCAAGTGAAATTCTTTCAATGCTTATCGTCGGAGCCTTAGTGACTAATATTATTACATGAATATACGTATATCTGGGGCAATAGAAGATATATACTAAATGAGAAACCATACGTTTGTGTTTTAACTATGCACATTGCCAACGCAAATTACAAGATTTTGTTAAGATTCAACAAAAAACGTCGGTTTACCTTTTTTAGCCACAGAGTAAGCTTGTTCTTCTTCATTTTCGGCCAGTCTGAGTTCCATTGAAATTGTTATATTAAAGTTGTTCTCGGATAATGACATTTAAAAACAAAAACACATCGCCAGTCTCTCGCCCTTCGTCGGAGCACTTCAGAATTAAACAAACTAGAGCTGCGTGGAGCTACGACCAAGTCGTTTGCCTAGTTATAAAAGAACCTTTTGCCTAGTTATAAAAAATCTTAATAGTGTTATTGAGTTTTTTTAGCTTTTCAAGATTTTTGGCCTGGGAGCCCAATAATAAAAGCTGTGTTAAGACCTGACCTGAATTTAGTGAAACTGTTGATTTTAAAGTTACATTTAAACAGCTCTTTGACTTGAAGAGGAGTGTTTGGCTTTGCCTAAATATGTTAATATTAGGGACCTTTAGATTCGAGGACGAGGACGAGAACGAGGACACGCGCGCGCACTTTTTAAGGAAAAACTCGTCCTCGAGAGGACGACGTTTGCATAAAATCTCGTCCTCTCCACAACGAGTTTGCTTTCTCTAAAAGTGCGTGCGCGCTGAAATCTTGTCCTCGTTCTCGTCCTCGTCCTCGCATCTAAAGCTCTCTAAATGAAAAATAAAACATATAATTGTTCTATTACGACTAAGATTTAAAATTACACTCTACGCAAGATTTGACTTTCTAAGCCATATATATAGAGAGGATATTACACAGTGGAAAAAAAATTTTACAAGTGAGCGCAGCGAACGAGTGAATTTTTTATTCCACGAGAAGATAAATTTCATATGTTCAAGCCAACGTGTAATTTTCTTTTTATTACATAGATACGAGTGTTTCAAAAATTGAAAAAAGATAAACGAAATAGACGGGAAAAAACAATGACATCAGCGATATGTTCACTAGTGAGGATATGGAAAATATGTCACTCGTATCCCGGATGGAGTTTCATATGAGATCTACGAGTGGCGTATTTTACGGTAAAACACTCCTATCTATGTAATATATATATATATATAATATCTATATAATATAGATACATGCGTGTTTGACCTTCATTCGCCGACAACAAATACTTAATCTGCATGATATATAAGATGTTCTTAATAGTCTTGTGTCGGTTGAACATTGAAGTTTTTGTGAATGAAGAATATTCTTTGTACTTTGAAAATATTGCTAACATCATTTCCGCCTGGCTAGCGTCCGTTTATGACAACTAAGTCAATTGGTCCTTTTTTCTCTGCGCGAGGTTGCACTCTTTGTAATGAAATATCTCCGACCTCGAAGTCCCTATGGAAGCCCAGACTAAGGTAAGAGTCAGTTCGAGAACTATTCATGGGCTTTTCCTCCGCTTTTACATAAACGTCACTTCCAATAATGGCAGAAACGGGATCTTCACTGTAATCCCTTTTGGGTCTTATGAAAGGCCACAGTAATGCAGCTGAGACAATGAGACCTCCGATGGCTAGCATGGAAAGCCCAAATATAATAAACATATCAATAAAAACGTTTATTTTATTTAATTCTTTAATTTCGTCACGAGAGAGTATTCTTCTCGTCCAAGCTTGTTGAGGTAACATAAATCCGGTGAGAATCGCAATTACTCCGATACCCAAAAAAACGCAACCACTTAAAATACCACAAGTACATCCGTCGCATATCGTTGGCCCAGTACCTCCTCGATTATTACCCCAGCCACAACATGTTCTTGCATGTTGTTGAGGCTCGTACATCTGTCGATGGTAGCCTCGAATGAGACCAAATCTAGGAGTATGCGAAGTTTCGACACTAGAAACGTTCTGTGGATACGAGCGAGTGTAACTTCCACTTGTATCAAATGGTGCCGTGGTTGGGTAATGAGTCTTGTGTCCTTGATTTGTGTTCATTTTGCATTTAATTCTTGATTGTTCACTTGAAGCGATGTAGTCTTAATTCTTCGGCTTGTCTGTTCCTCTTCTGTTGTTTTTTCTCGGTGCACTTTTGGAAGGTTTTCTTTTCAAGAAAAATGATATTTTAATTCGATGAAAATTGCAGGTTTTGATTAAATACATCCGTCATGTCAAGCTAAATAATTGTTTCTTGTTTCGAGCGAAAATAGTAAAATCTGATTAAAATAAAGTCGGGCTCTTGACTTGAATATCCTTTCAAGGATTATCATTGATGGAATGTAGGCCCAATGCTATGTTTATTTCTAATCATGATACCATTTCGTTATCATTTTGATTCTTAAACTCGAAGTCCATAACGATGTACTTGGTGCTGCATTGAGGAACAAAAAACTCAGTGTCGCTTCATAATATTCAAGAAGTTCGACAACGAAAACTCTCATCTGCCAGCCACTTCATACAAAGGTTTTAAAAACTGTTGATAGGAATTTCGGGAATTTCTTTTACACCATATAACAAGAATGTCAGTGTTGTTTTTCATAAATTTGTCCAGCAACTTAAAATTTATCAAAGATCAACTTGCAGAAGCTACTAAAAGATTATCTCCATAGCGGCTGCAATATAGTTAAAACACGCACTTCGGCTGAATAAATACTTAACGAGTTGGTAGCGGGTTGACGATTTATGATTGGCTCGTCAAACAACAGTTTAAAACATTTCAATTGCAAAACCTGGTAATGGGAAATTTTTAGCCATCACAATATTTTTATGCAAGTTTTCGGTTAATAAGTCAACAGATAAATTTGCATTTGCAACATATAGAGACGTCATTGTGCTGGAAAAAAATAAAAAAAAGGAAGAAAACAAGCCAGACAAATAAAAACCCCAAAACAACATTAAAAGAAAATAATAAGCAGAAAAAGAAAACAAGAATATGTTTAAAATAACAAGCACCAATTTTCGAAATGCAAGACTCAAAATCTCTTTAATTTTATTCAAAATCTTTGCGCCTGTAAATCTAATATCTATTATATAATTGATTCATATTGTTACTTATTACATAAAGTAGGAAAGAAGATAACAATTTATTCATAATTATAAGTTAAGTGGATATTTAACAGATATAGGACTCCCTGAGCAACTAGAAAATGTGGGGTATGGGAATGGGGGAGGATTGGGTGGGGGAGGAGTGGGGGGAGAAGTGAACCACTTACCAAAAATGAAATCGGTTCTTAGGGACCTTCCCTTGGAAACGTTTGAAATTTGTCTTAATGAAATAAGTTTCAATACACTAAAGTCTTAAAACACAAAAGTTGTAATTACCATGTTTTGTGCAAAACACATTTTCACTTTTCAATTTTATTTTATTCTTATCAAAAAGTGGAGAGGCCCTTTCCCCCTTGCAAGGGGCCTGAGTTAATAACTAGTTCTAAGTGTTTGTTGCATTATAAAATTTCGTGTAGTGACTGTAATCATAACTGAAATTAAGCCATTTGAACTAGTAGCTAGCCTGAACCATTAATCTTCAACTGTACCATAAGTAATATTATAAAAAATAGTAAGTCTAAATGCTAGCAGCTATGAATAGGACAATAACTAGACTTTTGGAGGGCATATTGTTTATTTGTGGCCCGAGTAGCATCATTTGCGCCCGAG
>JAOBRB020406853.1:0-10152 GCA_027575285.2 Zoanthus pulchellus | reverse complement strand
TTTTGTGATACAAGCATAAAACTCGGCATAAATAAACATTAGGTAGCCCGAGTAAGCGCGTGTGTACGCGTCTAGTTCTAGATTGTTTGCAAGTGTTCTCAGCTTTTACAACTTCACTAAAGAATCTCTATAAATATGCAACAAGTTTACATTAAACTGGCTACCGATGTCTAATATCTCATTCTTTACGTTGAATAATTTTCCCTCTTAAAGCTTATAGTCTTGTTTTGTTTTACCATCGGTTACATTCCGTTCTCTTTTATATTTCTTGTATTTGATTTCAAAATTTTAACGGTTTTTTCAGTTTTGATAATGTATGTTGAAACATACGAAACGTCAAGGAATTATTAAAACGGGAAAAAAATGTTTATAACTGCTGTTAATAATTTTTTAAAATCACCTTTTTTTCAAGGATAATACGACATAAACGCAATTTAATTTCATTTTTCCAGACGTAAAAAGTCTTGGAATACCCACCAAATGCACGGCGCAAACTTTCAGCCAATAAAATTCTTCCCCGACATTCTGGGGAAAACACACGTGACACGTGACTAATAACAAGATTAACGGCACCAAATTTTGACCAAAGCACAGACGTCTCCCTTTTCGAAAGGAGAGGAGAACGGCTGTACACAGGTTAAATTTAAGTATATGTACACACTTCGTAAATGGAGAATAATTATTTTATAAAAGAAATAATGTATGCTATTTTTTCGCGCCTTTTTAGTTTATAGCCTGGTAAAATCCCTACGAACGTTTGGAAGGTTTCGACAGCAGATTAGTGATAATCAAAGCTTCAATTGAAAGTGGTCGAAGTAGCTCACAAGCTTTGCCCAGCTCGCCAATCTTCGAGTAGGTAAAGACCTTCAATTGCGTAAAGGTTTTTGCTGATCTGCTTTCGAATTCACCCAAAAGTTTCTCTTGGAGAACTTTATTTTTTACTGCACAAAAAAAGGATCGTTTTCAAAACTGAATAAACAACTGTTGGCCGAATACGTACAACTAACTTCTGGAGAAAGTTTTTCTGCACCAAAAGGCTGACTTTCTTTTTTGAACCCTGCAGCAGCTCCAGTGCCAGATCAATGGTTGAGTGCCTCACGTCGATACCATTGATCTGTCGGCATAAAAATTAGAACAGAAAACATTTGAATAAGTACAATATATTTTATAGAGATATTGCGATTTATCAAGACGTTCATCGACTAAATAAACCTTTCTTCAAATAAATTAATTAACACCAATAACAGTATCTTTCTGGTATAAACATAAAAAGCAAAGAAAATGAATACATTGATGTAGTCCGCGAATTGATTTCGTTTTTCCTCTATTGTGTAAACTATTTATCAGCATTGTTCTATGTGTCTAGTTACTTGCCCTGGCCAGGAATTCTGTTCCTTTTATTAAAACTATAGTTGCGCCGTCATTGGAGTGTAACTGATGTGTTCGGTTTTAATGAATTAACGTTTTGAAGTGAACGTAGAAATGTAACTTACATAACTGAAACGGTTACAAAAGAATTCACGTTTTAAGTGCTAACCCTAAAATTGAGCAACTAACGATGTTGAGCAGATGATTAAAATTAATACTAGAATTTGACCCTTTTCCAAATAGCGACGATTTTAGAACTCGATTCCTTTGTCTGCGTTCCAGTTATTCCTACTACTTGTACTGATTTTGTTTGTGGTGAGATAATCTTTTTAAAAGTTAGCTCAAGAACAAAGCTAGTAGGGATATTTTGAATGTAGACAAAATGTTTTTACAGACGCTGCCATTTTTAAATAGAAAGATAAATGATAGAAGCAAGAAACGTAAAAGTGCATCGAAACACAGAACCGTCGCATGGTTGGCGCAGGATCAAAGCTAACTCTAGAAATCAAAACAGTCTCTTCCTTCGCAGGGAGATCGAGAACCCGGGCGCGTTTATCATATGGGAAACTGGGAAGAGGAAATGGACGTGCGGACGAGAGAAAAAAGGAATGGAGGCGAGTAGCTGGAGGGAGCAACTCGCCCTCATTCCTTTTCGCTCCTGTCCGTGCCTCAATTTCCTCTTCCCAGTTTCCCATATGATGAACGCGCTTGGGTTCTCGATCTCCCGGCGAAGGAAGAGACTGTTTTGCAGTCTAAGCTAACTCAGTTTCCCATCCTTTTGTGGTTGGTCAATGAATAACAGTGGTAGCCTATATACAATTCTGTCCCGTCTATAGGAAGTTAACAACTCTTATCTATTTAGCACTACAGAAATCGGAGACAAAGTTGGTTCTAATATGAGCACTTAGTTTCCCACGCAACAGCTATCTGAGACTTAGCTACGACTCAGTGGTTGCGTGAGACACTTGACGTTTTTCAAAAAGGATCAGTGAGCCATTTCAACTAAATATAACCTATAAAATAGTTTCATGTTTCAATTAAACCTCTGCTTTTCATCATTTATTTTGAACGTTCGTTTGGTTACCATGGAGATAATCATCAACCACCTTACCTCTAGGATCTTATCCCCAACTGTAAGCCTGCCATCATACGCAGCTGCGCCATTGTTACGTACACGAGTTACGTAGATACTAGGATCCCCGGGAACATACGGGTTGTCGACACCTCCACGAATGCTGAACCCCAGCGGAATTGATTTACCTGAGATAAAAACATAACAGAAATTGGATCCGGATCAACGGGAATTTTTTTATTTTTGACCGTTAAACATTTTATCATTCTGTGTAATTTCTAGCCTTTATCAATTTTATGCATCTCATTTGCTTAAGTAAATAGACTTTTAACTGATTTATTAAGATTCATTTTTAAGACTAGGGAAGCTTGATTACGGTCAGAGTTGGGGTGCACTGAGTTTAAAAGTTTAGATTTGAGAAGGACCAGTATAAACTTCAAAGCTAGTTTAATTTTGGGATGTTACAACTAGACTCGTATTTTTGGGCCGGATCGGTTGGCGCAATTGGTAAGATCTCTTTTTTTCTGATCACAGGGTACCCAGTCAATCCAGCTTTGCCAAGCTTTGACCATTTGTGTAATCTTCTTCTCTGCCTAAGGCCCTAATTACATATAACGGGCTGGCCCGGTTGAGCGGGCTGAGTTTTTCTAACGAGATCCCGGCTGTCCCCATGAAATCTGTAAAAATCTGGCTCGCAATTACATGTAATACCGGGCTAAGGTTTAGTTTCAGCCCGCTTAACCGGGCCAGCCCGTCTCATATAAACAGGGTCTAAGACAACTAAGCTTTACATTCATTCGGGGTAGGGAGCTAACTTGTGATTGATTAGTGTCCCGTAGAGGGGGAGTCACACTCTAATCCACCAAACACTACAGGAACCGAAAATAAGAGCCGGCTTCATCGGCCACTAAGCTCGTTAAGGGGAAATTTTAACTTAATCTTTGGGAGCATTTCGACCAAGATAGAGGGCGAAAAAGGCGCTTTCTTGAAGCTTGGCAAATCAACAAGACAGACAATGCCATAAACCGTGACGATGGACTAAAACTACCGAGGGAATATTTTTCAAGTGTTGTTTTTAAGGACAAAAGAAACTTACATGTAAACTAACTTTTGGCTGTATAATCCGTGACAATGGACTAAAACCTCTAAGCGAATATTTAAGAAATGATTTTAGAAATTTACACGTGAACCTCGCATTATTGTTTTTAGATCACTTTCCCTGAAGAAGGATAGAGTTGTATCCAAAGCGTTAAGACATTTTTTAAATTTGATTTTTAAAAATTTCTAACTGGAGTAACAATTCTTTTATTTATAATATAAATGTTTTTAATAAGATAGAAGAGTTTAAGGAGAGTTAGGTTTAGTTTTAAGAGGTTGTTGAGTCTGATGATTGTTCTGTAGTTTATCTTGTTGTTGTTGAGTCTGACTATTGTTCTTACAGGGTTTCTTGTCGTTATTTTCTACCTTTTTTCTCTTTTCGTAGTTCAATGCGGCTGACCTCTGAGTTGGTGTCTTGAGATGGCTCGATAAGCTAAAAAGGTATAAAAAAATATCTGAACAACTATTTGGAAAAACGAAAGTGATAATTTTTTAACCCTTGCTGCACTTTTTTCTAAGCCGCGATACTCTGCTCTTGAAGCTGTAAGCAGCCAATCAGTCTCTTCTCCTATATAGAACAACTAATAAAGACAAGCATATTTAGTATTATATAGGAATAACAGAAATAAAACTAGTAATTTTTAATAGAAAGTGAATACTGTGGATACACTTTTTTACAGTGACATTAATGCTTTTCTAGTTTGTGCATTTATTGTATTTGGATTTCAGCCAATGATTACATGTATTGTGTGTACAAAAATTGTAGTGACATCCTTGAATCGATACGGTATGGACTTGAACCGGAAATCGCATGTATTGAATGTTCGATGCTATTGATATCCGAACATTACACTGCGATCCGAAAAATAACAGAAACAATGTATGTTTTTTCCTTACAAAATAAAGAGGCCTTTATTCAGGTGGAACTACACCGGAAAACGCCAACCTCATCCATCATGTCAGTAATTAAGTGGAGAAGATGGACTTGGATTGGCCACGTAATTAGAATGCCACCCAATGCAATCCCTAAGATCGCCATAAGATGGACACCAAATGCGAGCAGGCGTAAACGAGGAAGATCAAAGGAGACGTGGAGAAGATCAGTTGAGAGAGAAATAAAAGACAATGGATTGACATGGGCCCAGGTTGAGCACCTGGCGCGCAACAAGAGTGGTTGGTGTTCACTAGTGTCGCCCTTATGTGCCACAGGGCACGAAGAGGATTAAGTAAGTAAGTAAGTAAGTAAGTAAGTAAGTAAGTATAAGTAAGTAAGTATACTAAGTAAGTAAGTAAGTGAGTAAGTAAATAAGTAAGTATACAAAGTAAGTAAGTAAGTGAGTGAGTGAGTGAGTAAGTAAGTAAGTAAGTAAGTAAGTATAAGTAAGTAAGTATACTAAGTAAGTGAGTAAGTAAGTAAGTATACAAAGTAAGTAAGTAAGTGAGTGAGTGAGTGAGTGAGTGAGTGAGTAAGTAAGTAAGTAGTATTGAGAATTAAGAAATACATGAAATGCGAACTCTTGACTTAGTTTTTATTAGCAAATTTTAGCGTTTACAGACAAAAGAAGATTTTTGAAAGGAAAGGTGCTGCCCAGCGTTATCTAAAATTCTGTCGGATGATCTAATTGTTCATGAAAAGCTACAACGTTAAAACATCAAAGAAAGCAAAACCAACGACGTGAACACTGTATATAGACAATATTTCGGTTTGTACTCCTAAAAGAGGTTCGAAAAGCCAACCAAATATTTAGTTTGTATATGACAACAGATCACCAGGTTCCGATTTCATTGATTACCAACAAATGCCTAGCTATTTTCGGCATGTGCGAAAATCATGGATATGCATGCGATATTTTCGATTTCATTTCTATATATTAACTGTTTGTCTTTTTCTTCAATAAATATCATAAATGGAATACTGCGTCCTTGAATATCGTAGTGAGAAGAAATTTCATAAATTACTTTTCGGAAATTATAAAACCCTTTGCACTATGGTTTACAAATTATCAATTTTTACAATATTGATAGGACACTGCGCGCGCTCTGATTTATCAAAAATCTATGTTTTATCAAAGTAAAAAAAATATAGAAAAAGTGTGTTTTATTGTTTTTCGCTACTCCCGGAGTGAAAATCTGATCATAAAGCAAAGAAAGTAAAGAAGCCTAAGCCGTCTATTAGACTGTGAATAAAACACTCCGGACATTTGAGAAAAACGAGAGAAATGTAGAAAACACGAGCTTAGGCCTCTTAATTTGTTAAAACAAACTTTCTTTTAAATACCTTCATTTGATCATGAATTGCAGCAGGCTTTTATCATGAGAGTCAATCGTTTTAAAATAGTATTTCAACAAAACGCAGCAATCCGACCAATACAAAGTGTTAGTAAATAATCATAGACAACAAGTTGTGTGTACACCTACCGAGATTGCTTCCTTTTCAATTACAAAGGTAACTAAGCCTTCAGCGTCGCGGATGGCATTTAACGCTTCTGTGTGCGTGACGTTGCGTACATCTTTGTTGTTTATCTGTGGTGAGTAGAAAGAAGTTTAATCATTCTGTATAAACTAAGCTAAATCCTTTAAGAGCCTAGTCGCCCGTGGAGCCGGCGCTTATCTCCGGTTTCTGTAGCGGATGAGAGTTTTTAACTCCCCCTGGAAAGGGACACTAATCCATCGCAGGTTAGCTCCCAGCAGATGCTGGTACTCATTTACCTATACCGGAAGGATGGAAAGCTGAGTTGGCTTAAGCTGAAAAGGAGGTCACACAAATTTTCGAATCTCGGCAAAGTGCCGGCATCGAACTGGGGACCTTGTGACTGCAAAGCAGAGATGTTACCAACTGCGCCAGCCATGTCCGACCTCTGTATTAACTAAAATCTTGCTTCCATCCATTGCAAACTATTCCTGTATATATTTTCTGTTTATCGTGATTCTTTTTAACAGATTAATCCTCGAGGACAAAACTGGAATACAAGTCATAGCCCATGAGGCCGAAGGCCCAAACACGTTGTCCATGAGGCCGAGAGGTCTAATTGTTTATGTATAAACCTACTAAACGGTGAGAAAATGATATAAATAAATACCTGCAGCTAAAGAACCAAAAAATTAAAAACCTGCTCGCTTAAATTTGGTCATTGATTTATATCCCCTATAAACAAGAACCTATTTATAGCCTAAGAAAGTTAAAACAGATTCTTTTTTTCTGAAATCATACTAATACACTACAGCTGCATTGCAAGAATCTTATTTAAAGAAAATAACGCAGATTACAGAGGCGTAGGAAGCAAATTCAAAGTGGGGGGGGGGGGGAGCCAACTCCAGTTTTAGGAAACTTAACGGTCAAACGTTTTAACACCCATTTTTACCTTGATGTCATGTTGTGCACATTAATTATGTTACTCTATAGTTGATATAAATTTTAGTTGAGTGTTTGGTATTGAAAAACGTTTAAGGTTTATTTTATAATTCTTCAATTTTATATTGGACGGTGTGCAATGTATAAGAAAATGGGAGATCTACCTGATTCCCTTTGTTCTCCATTGTATACACTGCTGCTAACACTTGGCTTCACAACAACACGTTACAGTTGTGATGAAATTTTGCCTTACAACACCAATTGTAACAAATTTGATTTTCTTATGATTATAAATAACTGTGGTCTACACATTTCTCCCTCTTTCATTTTATAGTAACATGTTTGATTAAAACTTGTGATATAGGCCTATGTAACAAGGACTTTGAAGTGACTTACCCTGCATTTCCCTTAAATTATCAAAAATATACTTTTCTTATAACCAAAAGTGGGGAAGGGGGGAAAACATATGATGGCCCCCACACTTAAAAGTGGGGGAAATAATAGCCCCCGCGCCCCCCTTCCCCCCGCTTTCTAAGCCACTGGATTTCCATTGGTGTAAAACTGTTTTTAAAGAAAAATGAGTGCAAGATATGTAAACTTACAAAGCATACTAAGCAATATGAAGATCAGCACACCATTACAAAGAAAATGAAAAGTATAATTTAAAATAAAAAAAATAATCATCATGCAAAAGCATATTTAGAAGCACGTCCGTATCAATCTGCAACTATTAGACAAGATTAGAATAATCTAGTTTTTCTGTCTGGGAAAAACACTCACAGTCCAAAATTATATTTGTACATAAGCTTGTAATTTTCATTTTTTTGTGAAGATATAAAGTAGTGATAAAATGATGACATGTCTGGGGTATGGTTCCAAAAAAACTTTTATTCGCATCCCCACCCCGTCCCCCATGCAAGCAAAATTTCTTCGTAAAGGCCTGTAACAATAAATGATTTTACAAGTACTGAACAAACATCCATGAGGAGTTTAAGCTCGTTTCATCAATCGTGACCCGACCATATATACCTCGAGAATTCTGTCACCAGGTTGCAGGCGTCCATCTTTGTCCGCAGCAGCGCCAGGTCTCAACCGAGTCACATAAATTCCAGGATCCCCAGGTCTCAAAGGTTTGTCTCGACCTCCTTTGATGTTAAATCCAAGCCCACCTGTCGCAACGATGCAAAATTGGTTTTAGCTGGGATTTGTTACATCGAGTGTCAAGTTGTATATTATCATAGTGCTAACTAATAGCTTGCTTGAACAGATTAATTTATTAGGAGTAATCTCGGATTTGTTTTATATAAATTAATCTTTCAAGAGTGAAGATCCCCAGAGTGAAGATTGGCCAAAACATCATGAACACTTAGAGGAACGCAACAGTTCTTGAAAAGTGGCCCCAAACTGTATTTAGTTATATTACGCCACAAAGTCATGAAATGGGCAAAATGAGCGAAAGGCAAAGTATAACTTTTGTTTTCGTGCAATTAGAGTAAAATACAAAAACGATGAGAAGGAGTCATTATTTTTTGGCTATCTACTAAGTATCAATGCTTGTATCTTATTAGAATTGACACTTTAAAATAATAACAATAATAATAATAATGATAATAATAACAATAATAGCAACAGTATTTATATAGCGCTTATTATCCTATAGAGCTCTAAGCGCTTTACAAATGAATACAGGTTATAACAGTTTGAGAATCTTAGAAAGTCCGCTGAGCGGCCCACATGTTATGGCGCGAATTGGCAGCCGATAAGAAGTGTCCTCAGTTGAAGAGAAAGACCACAACACCGGGATCACCACCCTGCTCTTTGCGAGAAGCGCGTGGGTTCTTTTAAATCCCTCGATAGAGAGATCGAGAGACTGGGCCTATGTTTTAACGTCCTCATCCGAGAAGACAAGAAGGTGTAGCCATTTGCGTATGTTAGAGTAAAGGCAGCACCTTTTCCTCAATTTTAAGATCCGTGTGTTGGTCCGGCCGGGAATCGAACCCGAAACTACTCGCCCAGCAGACTGGCGCCTTACCAACTGGCCTAAAAAGGCGGGCAGTCAAAGTACGTATTTTATTTATTTATTTATATACATTATTTATACAGAAATTTCAGTTCAGCATAGCTGATTTAAATGGGGATCTGTAGAAAATAAATATGAATAAATTACATATATATATTAAAAAAATAAATTAAATAATTAATAAATAAAAGAATGCATAAAAATGAAGATTAACTGAGCTTATTAAAATGAGCTGATTAAAATGTTGTTTTACTCAGTTGGAAAGTACTGCGAGTACACTATTTCAGCTATAGTGATAATGCTGTTCTATATTCGGCATTTAATATTTGGATTTGATAATCTGTTTGCTTGTATCCTGCGAACGAAGTCAGCATGCTAGTGACACCCTTGAATTGACTCTCGATACAATATTGGCTTCAATCGCTGATCGTATGTATTGCATATTCGAAGCAAGTGACATCCGAAGGTTACACTGTTTCCGAATAAGAGGCTACTCACTTCCCAACCTCGTACCCAGGGTCATTTCACTGACGTAGTAGTACGTAAATGAAATGACCCTGGGTACGAGGTTGCTCACTTCCCACGCAGTTATTAAGAACGCAACAGGGAGTCAGGTTGGAATAAGTCAGGTTGGCATAGCGGTCATCATTCATGCCTCCCACCTCTACATCCCGGGTTCGATTCCTGGGCTCGGCATGTGAGCTGAGATTTGTCGATCTCAATCTGACTCCGGGTACTCCGGTTTTCCTCCTTCTACAAATTCGACTTTCACGCCAAGATCTGAGCCGTCGAGCGATTAAACATTACCCTCTGGCTACTTCCTTCGCAATTGACGTTAAATAAAGTATTTATTTATTACAATAATTACAAATATAAAGGCTAAAATCTCAAAATATATAAAAACTCAGTCCACCGTCATCGTTACACACCATAAGCAACCATTCAGCCTTGACTCAAAAACTAAACGTTCATGTAGGCAGATTTCTTGCAGTAAAATTTTGTTTTACTCTGCTTTCATTTATTCAGTTGGAAACCGTTTAAAGAATGAACTCAGCGATCAATTACATTGTACGGCATGCGTTAGTTGGCGCCGGTATTAAGCTATTCCGATTGTAAAGCAAGCAGGACTGGGTTGTTCAGAGGTGGATTTCATGTAACGTTGAGTTAATAATAATAATAATAATAATAATAATAATAATAATAATAATCGTTTATTAATACTCTCTTGCAGTTAAAACTGAA
>JAOBRB020406755.1:0-10152 GCA_027575285.2 Zoanthus pulchellus | reverse complement strand
ATTATCAGAATTTTGACAACACGCGCGTGAAATTATTTCCTAATTTCACTCGTCACCATTCGATTACACATACTAACAATATATTACGCAACGAGGCATAAAATACGGCTTAAAATATTATTTCATTTTTCAAAACAAATCTATTATGGAAGTATATATATTTAAACATAATCTGCACAATAAATCAGAAAGAAAGCGATTGTACTGTTACAGAAATGAGTGATTTTGTTGGGTGACCTCAAAGAATCTGCCCAAGTGTCAACTTGCCGCGGCTATTTTAGTATTCGGGCATCACGAAGGCTGTCAAAAAAAGTCAAAAGGCACGTCAGGATTACGGCAATTTGATTGGATTAAACCATATTTAGCTTCTGCAATTGTTTATGTTTCTTTTGCGGGGTTGCACGAGTCTGTTGAGTTAAATGTTGAACTAAAAATAGTCAATTAAAAATTTCACATATTAAAAATTTAGTTGCATTCAGAAATATTTAAAGTAATCGGTTGTGTACCAGTTTTTAATAAATGTAAGATTCGTACTTTAATTTTTTTAAGTTTTCAAGCTTTTATCTGTTACAGCGAGCGTGCCAAAGAAATTTTATTTGAGCGCTCGAGTCTCTACAACTGGGATTGACTGTTGCTTGTGATCATGGCATCACGCTCCTCTGATACTTGGTTCGTCCGCGAATTCAGCTTGTCCTGACAATACCAACGAAGATGTTTACAGCTATTTTAAAGAACACAGGAATACAAAAGACTGTCAGGATATAGAAAATGGATTTCTGGAGCATATTGGTGTCAAGATTTTGGAGACAAAAGCCGGGCGTAATAGTCTGTACAAGAAAATAAAGAACGTGTACATGACACCTGCAAAAACAAGATGAAAACTCCCGCTAAGAAAGCAAAATATCTGTCACAGTAGTTTAATTTGCCAGTCTCCCGAGTGGAGTACCAAACAAAATTCGATACACCAAGGAAAAACGCTTTGAAAAGAAAGATAAGAAATAAAAATGCGGAAAAGCACATGCTTAAAAGAAAGTTGGCTAACTTCGAAGAATATAATGAAAGTCTGTCCGCGCAACTCGAACAACATTTTATCAAATACGATAGCAATGCAGAAGAACTTTTATTACAACAGAAACGTTTCAGAGTAATTTTTCAGCTTTTTCAAAGAACAAAATTGCTCTCAAACAAAAACTCAAAGAAATGGAGGCAAATTATCTAGAAAAAATCAACTTATTAGACAATATTCAAGAAAAAATTCTAAAAAAATCATCGGAAGTCAAGAATCTCAAACGAAACGTAAAAAAATCAAAAGAAACAATATTTGATCAGAAAAAAAGCCTTGGCCAATTTCAAACTGAAAATAAAAAAGCTAAAAGAGGAACTGAATGAAAACGAGAAAAAGCTAAGGGAAATTATTAAACAATTAGAGGAGCTCAAACAGAAGAAAATCAGTCTCACCAAATCTGTTTCTTATTTTACAAAGAAATGTGAAAGAAGAGACGAACATTTTTTTGGAACTAAGGGCAGAAAATGAAAACACAATTGCGACAATGGAATCCGAAAGTTGTAAACCCCGGAGACAGAATGAGGATTTAAAAAAGCTTTCACAGTTGTTTGATGATCCTGATATCAATGCCTTTGAATATGGACGATACTCAAACTAAATTCGCAAAGTCATCATAAGGCTAGCGCTTCGTTGTAATGTGTCCTTGAACCAAATCCATAATGTCATCCGAATTGTTCTGAAAAAGGTGGCAGGGAAGGATATCGGTGCGCTACCGAGAAGGTCGCTAAAGTCACGCATTATCCTAGAAGCAAGACGCGTTGCAGATTGTCAAGTGGCAACTGCACTGCTCCAAGATTTTGACACAAGCACACTTGTGGGCAATACCTTGCACGGGGACGAAAAAAGAAAGTTCCATAAACATTACCAAGGCTTTCAAATTACGACTGCGGGAGGGGAAGCTTTGAATATTGGAATGCTAGAAATGGGTTGGGCCTCGTTTGAGAACCTTGTGCAAGCACTAACTTCCAAGCTGGAGGACTTGGCCCATTCATTGTCCATGGAGAATACAGAGGAGAAAGAGGTGAAAGTTAAGGAACTAATTGTCTCAATCAATAATACAGTGTCAGACAGGGCAGCGGTAAAAAAAAATGCAATGAAGAATTCGATATTTTACATGAAAAAGTTGCCAACGAAGAGCTGTTCAACTGGGACAATTTAAGCGGAAATAAAAAACAGTCTATACTTCATGTTGGTCACTTCTTCTGAGGTCTTCACCTCATTGTAAATTTTGGGAGGCGAGGCAAACGCTGCTTTTAAAGCTATGGAAACGGCAATGATCGAAGGCAAAAACCCGTATTTGTTTGGGAGCATTGAGAGTGGCACCTTTAGACTTGTCCGAACTATTTGTAAAGCATTTGAGGAACATGGAAGTGACGAAGCGGGCGTAGCTTCCCATTTTCAAACCTTTTTAATTGGTAAAGACGAAGAGTCTCGCATTGTGTCTTTCCGCGGCAATGGGATTAACATAATTTTTATAATGCAAATGCTGCTTTTTACCATCGTGAACATAGTGTCGAGTTTCTGAAAAAGTGGACGGACGCAAATCCTTTACTGAAGTCGGTAGACTATGACTTGACCTGCGACGTGTATTTGGCTGGTATGCGAGCTCTTGCTATTGTGGACAAAATTGTTACAGCACCTCTTTGTCGACCTCTAGCATCCACTACCATTATTTCAGACATGGATTTGCATTATCTGAAATTGCAGTCGAGCCTTCAGGAATGTTCGCAACATGCAATTATCTTAAAAGGGAAAGCAAATCTAAATGTAGAACTTGCTCCTGTCAAACGAGGTGAGAGGTTCGATTCGTTCATTCAAGACCATGTGATGATTTCAATGTAACCACTAAGCAAATCCTTGAAATTATCTGTGTCCATTTTCAACTTATTCTTGAACGACAGGTTGCAGATCAACTCCCCGGCGGTTCATTTTACAGAAGCCCTCTGATGAAGAGAGGCAGTCGGTATCAAGCGTTCCAAAGACAAATATCATTAGTGAAAGAGATTTTGCGCAACTTGTTGCACATCAAACCGTCCGCCAGAATGGTCACACACGAAGCGATGATAATGTGGCGCAACAACAAGACGGTAAAATGGTCGGACACTTTGCCAGGAGAATAGAAACAGAAATTGTTGGATGACCCGAGGAAGAATGCCAGGGGGTGGATCATGGGCAAGCATAAAGAAAGGAAAGAATATGTCCGTAAACGTAAAGAAGAGAAACTAAAAGAGAAACACGACAAACAACAGAAAACTAAAAAGAAAGAAGAGGAAAGAGCTGCAGATTTAGTGAATGTCACAAATTCTCTAGTTCCATACTTTTACGTTTGGACTTCTGTTGAGCAAATGGACCAATTTTTGTCTGGTCTGGTCGACAAGGAAGCAGCTATTGTGGCGCAACTAAAGTTTCACAAACTTGTTGGGTCGAAAGCCCCAAAGCCATTTTATTTCGATTCCAAACTGACACTCGTGCAGGAGGTCAAAGAAAAGTATTTTCTCAGGTAGAAATGAGATCACATCTAGCAGACGTCATCGATTTAAACTGTTTTGATGAGTCTGATGCGCCTGGCGCCGGATCAGAAACACGTAACTACCACAGAAGAGAGAACTGGCAAGATCTAGTCGCGAAAGAAAACGCCAAGGTAACTGCTAAATTTAATTCTATTAGTAGAAAGCAGGAGGCCAGTACCTCTAAGTCACATCTAGAAGATTACTTGACGAACCCTGAACTATTAGAAGGACGTCGTTTCAAACACAATGTAAGAGAAACGACTGATGATGCAGCGCAGTGGTACGACGGCACTGTGAAAGGTATCCATAAACACAACGAGGACAGAATAAACACAATTTATTTTGTTACATATGATGTAGACGGCGATGATTAGGTCTTCGATATGCCTCTTCTTCTGGATTTGAAAAAAGGAGACCTAATAATTTTGTAAATAGTTCTGTATTTTGAGAGTACCACAAAGATTAAATTTTGTAGCATAATAGTTAGATGAATACAAGGCGATTTCTGTTCATTTTGTTGCTAGGCAACATTTTTTTATCAGATTAATCCATTAAATAGGATAATAAGCTATGTAAATGGAGTATTTTCTTTTTCGTTTTTTTTTCCTTGTACAGACTATTACGCCCAGCTTTTGA
Source organism: Zoanthus pulchellus (assembly GCA_027575285.2). Taxonomy (NCBI): domain Eukaryota; kingdom Metazoa; phylum Cnidaria; class Anthozoa; order Zoantharia; family Zoanthidae; genus Zoanthus; species Zoanthus pulchellus. The sequence continues at coordinate 5,940 of JAOBRB020406755.1, read as the reverse complement.
CTCCAAAATTTCGACACCAATATGCTGGAGAAATCCATTTCCTATACCCTGACAGTCTTTTGTATTTCTGTGTTCTTTAAAATAGCTGTAAACATCTTCGTTGGTAATGTCAGGACAAGCTGAAATCACGGACGAACAAAGTATCAGAGGAGCGTGACGCCATTATCACAAGCAACAGTCAATCCCAGTTGTAGAGACTCGAGCGCTCAAATTAAATTTATTTGGCACGCTCGCTGTAACAGATAAAAGCTTGAAAACTTAAAAAAAATAAAGTACGAATCTTACATTTATTAAAAACTGGAACAACAGCCGATTAAATATTTCGCAATGAAATTGTCTTTTGAAATCTTTAATTGACTATTTTTAGTTCAACATTTCACTCAACAGACTTGTGCAACCCCGAAAGATGAAATTATCTTTTAAGCCGTATTTTAGGGACGATTTGTGAAATATGCTTCGTGGCGTAATATATTCAAAAGTAATTTGACTCCGTGTAAACTGCCGACTATACGACACTGTCAACGGATATGTCGAGCTATTGCTTAACTTCGAAGTGACATACGTCGAGTTTGACGAACATCGAGTTTGAACCCAAGGACTGGATGTTTGAATTGAAGGATTAAGAGTTTGCACCGAAAAATAGAATGTTTGAACCAAATGATTAAATAATTGATGTAGACAAAATTGTCACAGTACCTCTTTGTCGACTTCTAGAATCCAGTATCAGTATTCCAGACATGGATTTGCATTATCAGAAATTGCAGTCATTCGCCTTCAGGAATGTTCGCAAGATGCAACAATTCTCTTAAAAGGGCAAGCCCTCTGATGAAGACAGGCAGTCGGTATCTAGCATTCCAAAGACAAATATCATTAGTGAAAGAGATTTTGCCCAACTTGACAATCTGTTGCGCATCAAACCGACCAGAATGGTCACACACGAAGCGATGATAATGTGGCGCAACAACAAGAAGGTAAAATGGTTGAACACTTTGCCAGGAGAAGAGAAACAAAAATTGTTGGATGACGCGAGGAAGAATGCCAGGGGGTGGATCATGGACAAGCATAAAGAAAGGAAAGAATATGTCCGTAAACGGAAAGAAGAGAACTAAAAGAGATACACGACAAACAACAGAAAACTAAAACGAAAGAAGAAGAAAGAGCTGCAGAGTTAGTGAATGTCACAAATTATCTAAATCCATACTCTTACGATTGGACTTCTGTTGAGCAAATGTTCCACTTTTTGTCTGTTCTCGTCGACAACGAAGCAACTATTGTGGCGTAACTAAAGTTTCACAAACTTGCTGGGTCGAAAGCCCCAAAACCCGATTTTATTTCCAAACTGAGACTTGTGCAGGAGGTCAAAGAAAAGTATTTTCTCAGGTAGAATTGAGATCACATCTAGCAGACGTCATCGATTTAAACTGTCTTGATGAGTCTGATGCGCCTGGTGGGTCAGAAATACGTAACTACCACAGAAGAGAGAACTGGCAGGATCTGGTGGCGGAAGAAAACGTCAAGCTAACTGACTGCTAAATTAAAATCTGTTAGGAGAAAACAGGAGGTCAGTACCTCTAAGTCACATCTAGAAGATTACTTGACGAACCCTGAACTATTAGAAGGACGTCGTTTCAAACACAATGTAAAAGAAACGACTGATGATGCAGCGCAGCGGTACGACGGCACAATGAAAGGTATCCATAAACACAACGAGGACAGAATAAACACCATTTATTTTGTTACATATGATATAGACGGCGAAGATGAGGTCTTCAAGATGCCTCTTCTTCTGGATTTTAAAAAAGGAGACCTTCTAATTTTGTAAATAGTTCTGTATTTTGAGACTTATACCACAAAGATTAAATTTTGTAGCCAAATATTAAGATGAGTACAAGCGATTTCTGTTCATTTTGTTGCTAGGCACCATTTGTTTATTGGATTAATCCATTGAATAGGATAATAAGCTATGTAAATGAAGTATTTATTTTTCGTTCTTAATTTTCTTGTACAGACTATTACGCCCGGCTTTTGTCTCCAAAATGTCGACACCAATATGCTCCAGAAATCCATTTTCTATACCCTGACAGTCCTTTCTATTCATGTGTTCTTTAAAATAGCTGTAAATATCTTCGTTGGTAATGTCAGGAGAAGCTGAATTCGCGGACTAACCAAGAAACAGAAGAGCGTGACGCCTTGATCACAAGCAACAGTCAATCCCAGTTGTAGAAGCTCGAGCGCTCAAAATAAATTTATTTGCACACTCGCTCTAACAGATGAAAGCTTGAAAATTTAAAAAAAATAAAGTACGAATCTTACAATTGTTAAAAACTGGTACCACAACCGATTACTTTAAAAATTTCGAAACGAAATTTTCTTTTGAAATCTTCAATTGACTATTTTTAGTTCAACATTTCACTCAACAGACTTGTGCAACACCGCAAAAGAAAGATAAACATTTGCAGAAGCTAAATATGGTATAATCAAATCAAATTGCCGTAATCCTGCCGTGCCATTTGACTTTTAGTGACAACCTTCGTGATGTCCGAATACTAAAATACTGTTGCCGCGACAAGGTAACAATTGGGCAGATTGTTCGAGGTCACCAAACAGAATCACTCATTTCTGTAACAGTACAATCGCTTTCTTTCTGATTTATGATCGAGATTATGTTGAAATATATATACTTCCATAAACGAACGTCCAGTTAGACGAACGTCCAGTTAGACGAACGTCCAGTTAGACGAACGTCGAGTTTGACGAATGTCGAGTTTGATGAACGTCGAGTTTGAACCCAAGGACTGGATGTTTGAATTGAAGGAATCAAAGTTTACACCAAAGAACTGAATGTTTGAACCAAACGATTAAATCATTGAACACAAAGATTTTAGGATTAAGAGATTGAACTAAAGACATGAATGTTTGAACTAAGGAATTTAATGTTTGAACTTAAGGATTAGACTTTCGAACAGAAGGATTAAGAGTTTGGACTGAAAAATTGAGAGTTTGAATTAAACGATGAAATGTTTGAACGTAAGGATTGGATGTCTCGATTGAAGGATTAAAAGATTGAACTGAATAATTGAATGTTTGAACTAAAGGATCAAATGTTTGGAACTTTGGTGGGGATGGATACCCATAAGTGTCTGGCGAGGGATTTAGCTATTGAAGATAATTGATTAGACAGGGCTTCCATTTTCGTAAACAGCGTTAAAACATTGTTATATATCCACTATATATAGGCGATGGCCAGATATTGCGTTTAGGCTTCATCCTTGGGACATGCCGGCTCACTATTAAAATGTAGTCGAGAAATGATCTTGAAAAGTGGGTGTGTTTGATTCAATATCTGACAGCATATAAAGAAATTAATCAATGTCAGCTCTGTCACAGCGAAACAATGATCTTAGATTTTCTGACAGCCTGTCGACTGTTCAATAGAAAAAAAGTTTTAAAAATGGTCTGACTCAACGCCATTAGGGCACAGAGTTATTCCTCCGATCAAAGAACCTTGATTCTTCACGTCAAAATCCAAAATATTACCAGATGAAAATGTATCTAACGAGAAGTTAACTTCAGTTACGTAGAAAATTGTTTGTGTATGAACAATATTCATTAAGTAATCACAACATTTCCGTGGCTATCAACTGCACTTTGTAAACCAGTAAGCGGATCAACAAAACATAAATTAAAGTCAACAATAATGATTCATTTATAAAATTACACCTTAATTGAACACGACGCTTTGACCTTTACTCTCAAAAAATTATTGATTAAATATTAAATGAACACAGATCAACTCAGAGAAAATCACACTTTATTGACTCTGAACCTAGCTAACTTTGAATGGAACCGTTTGTAAATTCCAAAAAAATATCATTTAACGTTATTATGTATGTATAGCTATGTAATCTATAAAAGGGAAAAGTATTCAAAATATCTTGAGTGAAGCAAGCTTCATCTAAATAAAATATGCCAAGACTAGTCAAACACTTAAGAACTTTGAAAAAAAAACCCATATTATTCCGGAGTATGTAAAACTACAACAACTCTGAATGGGAATTCGGGAAATCTAAAAAACTAATACCAATCAACTGTAACAATTTCAACTCATTTTTAGCTCTAAACTGAAATACGTCGACATTATTCCCAAGCTACATCGAAGGAAATTGCATAAATTACCATTACTTGCAATTCATTTTGTCAAACCACCTTTCAAAAAGATTCCATTTAATTTCGACAAAATAGACATTTCTCAATTTTAATAAAATTAACAATCAATTTTGAAAGAAGCTACGTTCACTTGTCCACTTTGAAAGAAATTTTAAAGCTAATATAAAACTCAACTATTGTCAGTATAAAACAAAGCAGCAAGAAACTCTCAAATCATCTCTAGTATTTAAAGCTAGTTACTGTAATTACAGTACAGTGATCAAGAAATTGTTGACAGTAAACAAAACACCTACCCACTTTCAAAACAATTCCTTTAAATCTAATATTGAGTGTGTGAAATTAGCTAAGTCTTGATTGAAAATTTTCGAGACTAAATAAAACACTGATAAAATTATAACAGCTATTCATAATCAAAAACAAAACACCGTTCAACTCTGAGAAAATTTCTATATAATATTTTTTGAAAAAGGTCACGATTGCTACCTTTGAAATGCAAATTTGTAAATTCTAGACAAATAAGACATCTTATATTCAATGAACTCTTATCTGTGGTATTGTAAATAAACAGACCAAAGGGCAATTTATGATTTCATTTCTTTTTTATTTTCTTGAGACGCCATTCTCCTATCATCTTAAACAGGAAGGTCCCAAATTTATCTTGAGGAACAACTTGGCATTAAAAGACTTTTTGGAGATAGGATAAGATTTAAATGGTTAACTGCAAATCATTAGAAAAAAATACAATTTGCACAATGAATCGTTTCAGCACCAAACATGTACAAAAGGACGATCTTGTCATCGTGATTTCTGAAAGTTATCCAATTTTACGTTTTTGTGAAAAGTAAAACTTTGGAATACTGTTGACAAATTTTCAGGGCCGTAACGAGGGTTATTTTTTCGTGACCGATCCGATTGATCCCTGATCCCAAAAACAATGATAACTTTGATCCCTGATCCCCGATACCATTACAAATATTGCTGATCCCGATCCCACGTGTTGTGATCCCGGGGCTATGATCCCTTATCCCGGACCTATTTAGGCCTTTGATCTCTGATCCCATATTCCTCTTTACGATCCTGAAATTTTAGACAAGACAGATATGATTAACTTTAGGGAAGCCTCACATATCGATTTTACCCACAAAAAACGTCAATTTCACGTTTCTCTGGAGACTTCCCCCCCCACCTCCCCTTAGAAACGTCAAAAATATTTATCGAAATTTTTGTGGTTACCAGAGAATACTTTCAATGACTTTATTTATAATGTCTTCGATGAAGACTCCATCCGAGTCAATTTCATCATTAATTAAATGCTTCAAAGCGATTTGATTCCACTCAACCTTCTGTGAGTCTTAAGAAACAGTAATTGTTTAACATATGACCGAATACAAGAAGCAACAAAATATAGAACACGTTCTGGATAAAAAAGGTAATAAGTCATGTCAGCTGTCAGCAGTGACCGCGAACTCAACAGAAACGAATGAGCTTGCGGCTGCTTTTATCGATTTCTCGGCATGCTGTGAAGAACAAGATATCGACGACCAATAATTTCCCAACAAAGTAGTCTGCATAAAATTACTTGTCTGATCAGACTCCTATATAAACAACATAAATCTTGTGAAAAACATGACGAATGACCGATGAATATAAGTGAAAAGTTATTCTATATCCCTTTCCAAGATCTTTCCAAAAAGTCTACAATTTTTTAACAAAAGTATCGAATTTTCCCACGACGAGTCACACAGAAACGTCACTTACGCCAAGCCCCGGTCC
>JAOBRB020406644.1:0-10153 GCA_027575285.2 Zoanthus pulchellus | reverse complement strand
GCAGTTATGTGGCGTTTTTGATGGCAAAACTGCGTTTATAGCGTATATTGTTTTTTGAGTCGTTTCTAATGCCATACTCAGCTATCAGTTATTTTGCCCTACAGTGATCAAAGATGTAAATCATCAGTTTTAAATTATGTAATTAAGTAATTCTATAGATGTAGTTATATTTCTCATCAATTAATCGGAAACCTAGCTTGAAAATACAAACTTCAGGCCTTGAAGTTGTTCTGTAACTGTAATGCGAATACAATACAAACAGAGTTTCCGGTGGTGTGAAGGCATCAGTATTGTCACACTTCAGTTTTGGTGGGCATATGTAACGCCTGGGTTTCTTGTTGACGCAGTTGTAAACTGGAGGAAAAATAGGATCCATTCTTTGGATGTACGTGATTTGTCCAGCGAAGTCAAAGGCTAGTTGACAAAGTGTTTTTAGCACGGTGCTTTCGCACGGTTTTTGGTCCTCTTTGGTATCTACGAAGGAGTGCAACAATACAATAATTTAGAACTTTAATATACTCAATTATGATTAATTTTTAGAACCCGGTGACTTGAAACTAAATTTATTATATGGACAATAGTGTTTTACCGGAAACTAAACATTCGTATTTTCCATATTTTTACTAAGTGAAGATATGAAAAAGTTAAGTACCAAATGACCCGGATGTACGCGCGCGTCCTTACAAGCTCCCGGTAAAACACTATTATCCATATAATAAAAAGAACATTACACGGTGGCTTGAAGATATGAATTTTATTTTCTCGTGTTAAAAACAACATTTTACTCGCTCGCTATGCTCGCTCGTAAAATATATTGATAAATGTAATAGAAATGCGTTCGGTGTGTAGATATGTAGAAAGAAATAAGAGAAAAATAACAAATATAGCCCTTGGCGGGAATCGAATCCCACATCTTCGGTTTACAAATAATTTTGTAGCAAAACCCGCGTACTTGCCGGACCAAGTCAACTAATATATGAAGTTAGCCGATCGAAATATAGTTACTTCAATTTATTTTCGTTGTGTGTCAACTTTTCATATATATATTTTTTAAAACCTTCGGTTTACAAGTCCGACGTGTTAACCATTACACCACAAGGATCAACCACGCTTGTAACGCAGCCGGACAATGTTATGTAGATGATAACTTTAGGGGTTCCCAGGGCGCTATTTTTCTCTATTGGTAAGTTGAACACCGTAATTTTTGGTACGCATGTGTGGTATTATATATTGATAAATGTGATAAGAATGTGTTCGGTGTGTAGATATGTAGAAAGAAATAAGAGAAAAATAACAAATAGACCTTTCTCAGGATTCCGTCATACTTGATTGAAAACGAGGCTGGACATGCATGCGGGTTTTCCAAGATGGCGCACTATCACTGTTGCGTACCAAAGTGTTGTAACAATAGAAAAAATGAAACTGGGAAATCGTTGAATTTTTTTAACTTCCCAGAAGACGAAAAAAGAAAACAAATGTAGATACATGCTATAAGACGCGAAGAAGGCCGCCAATTTAAAGTAAGCGTTTTGAGAGTAATTGTTGAATATGTAAGCTATATCTCCAACAAATGTTTAGTTATTATACATATTACTCTTGACGTTAATAATAAAATGCCTGATTTACAGTTCTTAAGAATACGTCATTCTCAATTTCAGATTGAAAGAGACTCGACAGTCGTTTGGTCGGCGCACTTTCCTCAGGGCAACCAAGTGAAAACACGAACGGGATTAGTAAAATTGAAAAGACTGCAGTACCATTAATATAGTATTTAATTGGTCGACACCAGATTCTATTCATTCAAAGCTAGCTAAATCTTTTCGAACCAAGTGGCCCATGGAGCCGGCGCTTATCTCCGGTTTCTGTAATGTTAAGCGGTGCGTTTACTCGTGCCTAGCCCAAGGATTTTGTTTAGAATGGATGCAGCTTAGAAAAGTTGTGCTCAAGATATAGCTCGATGCCAAAGCTACAGTGGCTTTGGCAGTTATCAAAATTAGTTGCTAGGTTGTCATGTTTATAAAAATTCTTTATGTCCGCCATAACACGAAGATTTTCGAAAATAGATAACATTTATGCTTTCAACTTCTATAAATAGAAATCGCATATACTAATTATTACTTTTTTAATATATATTATACATTGAAAAAATAAACATATATAGAAATATAGACATACATAAAATAAATTTTAAATATAACAATGTGTGTTTAGCTTAGGTGCCTGGAAAGCGTGCAATGCGCGGACTATATTATAGTATAGTAAAATTTGTTGCCTTTAATATAAGACAATTGCATGGGGATTGCAATGAGGAGGTTGAGCACTATATAGTATTTGTTGATTAAGGAAAAAAAGAATAACTTCAAAATTTTTTTTGAGCCTTTTATTTTCGTAGCATTCCAATTGGTAAAACCTTTCTAGTTGGCATAAAAAAATTAAATTTAGGCATACTTTCATTTACACGACATCTCTATAATATTATGTATTATTATCACCCAACTAGTGGACTATTGCTAATCCAGCATTTTGATTGGCTGCGCTACTAGTGGTCTATTAGTAATAGTCATCGAGTTAGCGAAATTCGCCAGTTTTCAAAGCCGGTTATTTCCTTTTTTTGCCGGTTATTGCCTTTATTTGCCGGTTATTGCTTTTTCTGTTCAACTAGATAGGTAATACTAAAACAATTAGACCTCTCGGCCTCATGGACTACGAGTTTGAATAGTCCATTCGGCCTACCGCCTCATGGACTTTTACTCGTAGTCCATTCGTCCTCGAGGTCTAATTGTTAAATATCTTGCTACCAGATAACAAAAAGTAAGTACAATTTATTTAAGTCTAATGGCTGTTACTCTGTCCAAGCTGTTTAACTATATTCCATTGTATGTCATTATTTCTATTCGATTCCAAAGAGAAGCTACACGTTCGCAGTGCTAGAAGAGATGTATGATATCTTCCTTCTGAGTTTTGGAGAACGTGCAGCTTTCACTGTCTTTAATCTTAATTTTTTACAGGTAGCTGTTTGTTGACAATCTTTTGTGAAGTAGTTTAAACTGGAACTCAATAAGCTTTGTGCTTTTTGTAATTCCGAAAGTAAGTAGGTAGGATTCCTTCCAATCTATATGTGCATCTTCAGTAAGGTTGCTCATGTCTGTTTGCCATTTGAATTGTGTTTCAGTAGCAGCTACTGATTTTTGTGCACTGAATTAGTTGTTTATTAACTTTTTTTACATGGTTTCATAGGTTTAAAGGGAACCTCGGCTTAAAAACAATTATATCCTAAAAAGCGAGTTTACCTTTGTATAAATCCGTTTTGGTGCTCAGGAATGACAGATTTACTTTTTAATTTGAATGCTCGGACTAGTTTTGTCCAGTTTTGTGCTTTGAAATTCATCCGCAGACGCCATTTCGACAAAATTAATGCAAACAACACAGTGACGTCACTAATCCCATAAAACAAAATGGCGGCCTCCCAGAGACTCTTAGTGAGAAACAAACGCTCTGCTTTCAGGCTATGTAAGGAATTATTGATCCAGAATGAATGAAAATGTTATTCACTAATATAAAGTATTTTTTGACACCAAAATATTTTTGAAGCCGAGGTTTCCTTTAATTATTATTTCAATATGGTCCTTCAGTAGTATTCGTTGTGCTACACAATATAAGATTTTTTACTATAGATTTACAAATAAATTATCTGGCATTGTTTTATATCATATAAATACGGTTTGAAAAGCTGAATGTGTCAAAAGGTGAGTTGGACTATCCATTATCTGTTTAACTTTTGTTATCCTGTGTTAAGCCATTTTTATAACAGACTGGCCTGCTTGCGACTCTTATTAAAAAGTTGTGCCACAGATTCTGTGATTGGAATTGTTGTTTTGAATTAACATTTCTTTCAGAATAAATATCTGACCATATCTCTATTATTTCTTTAATAAAAGGTTGTTAAAAGCGTAAAATTTGTTAAGATTTTTTTTGTTTAGGTTGCCAGTGAGAAATGTTTCTCCTCGTTATGCTGTAATTCAACATCAAGCAAAAGTCTCCGTTTGCTGTCATTTTCTTTATCTTGGTACTTCTTAATCCATACAATTTTCAGTGCTTTGTTAAACGACGCAATGCCTAGCATTTTCAAACCTCCTTCTAAGTAGTCTCTTATCATAGTGTTGTTCTTTATTTTGTCGCTTCTTCCACTCCACAAAAAGTCATATAGAAGTTTTTCTATTTCTTCCATGGCTTTCTGATTTGTTATAAGGGGGGCCAATATATAAACCAGCTGCGATGCAGCCAAGCTTTTAATAACTGTGATTTTACCAAGTAAGGTTAATCTTCATATTTTTTTTATTTTCTCCATTTTTTTCTTCAAAGTTTGGCCTAATTTTTTCTTCCCGGTTTATTGAAATCCTTAACCGTAAAGCTTTTATTTTATTTTGTATCCATTTAATTTTAAAAAGTTGTTCAGGGCAAAGTCTTATTTGTTTTCCGGCATTCGTTCGATTCCATAAAGCTTTGGTTTTTTCGTTAAGGCACTACCCGGAGATTTTACTAAACTACTCGAAATGGCAAATTATGCCTTTGTGACAAAACGTGAATATTTTCAGTGATGGTCCCTCATTTAATACTCTTTGTAAAAATGGGAAGAATACTAGTAACTAGAAAAAGAAAAGTACAGTTTTGTCACAATCCGATTTTACAGAAGTGCTACTCTTGATTTAGAAACGGCTTGTTCGCTTCTTTTATCTCACACAATATTTTGTCTTTGTTTGAAATCAGTGGAGGAAGCCTTCCTCCTAAAGAAAGACATTGGAAATAGAGTGCAATAATTGTCAACGAGGCGAGGTCTATTGTATGAGCTTAAGTATCTTCTTGTAAGATCCCATAATCAGGTTGTAAGACAGCAACTAAAAATAACTACAAGTGCCTACGAATAAAAGTTACACGATTTGCCAAATGTGGAAAAATGAGTGCTTGAGACGTCCTGTAACTTTTACCTAGGACCCCCGATAATAAAACAAAGTTGTTTCCTAGGGAATCTCCAGTGTAGATGCTTCTTTTATCAGGGAACAGAAGAGTTCTTTATTCCGTATTTTCTGAGAGTTCCACAGTACAATTACAGTGAAATCCTATCCACTATTATATGCGGCTTTCGTTATGAGTCTGGGATGGTCGGAGGCAAATCGAGAACGTTTCTATTTTCCCGACTCTTCCTAGATTTGCTATTGGAGTATCCCTTTGTCTATGAAATATAAAACCAAGTCTTATAGTTTGACCACGTATGGAAATTTTAATCAATAAGATCATACAAAAATCTCGCTACTTTCGGAGGAAAATCTTTAGCCGTTATTGAGGTAACGTTTAGGCCAAGTAAAAAAAATCATTAGTTTCCCATCCCGCTAGCTCGCCTCCTTTTTGCCTTACGCACCTTATTTATTATTTAATATTTCTTTTTAAATCTAAAAACCTTTTAGCAAAATTTGAAACTCCTTGGTGAAAATCCCGATGCTGCCGTAAAATAAACTCAAAATACAAACAGTAAATCGAATTTGATGACTTGATGCAAATGTAACACAGAGCCTCCATTGTTAGGACTGCAGCAAAATGAAACATGAAACCGGCGTGGACGTTACGGAATTCATTATGTCACCTCTAGATATCACTTCTGCTTTCACTAGCCCAGTCTAGACAAAATATTTTTTGTTCTGGTTTACATAGTGAAAATGTCTTTTTTAATATGCACTATCTCTCGTTTGAATTATTAAAAAATCGGCTTGAACTTGTTACTTGCAAGACATTTTCTTGATATAAAAAGCTGTGTTGCTGTATTGAACTAGAGTTCTGAAATAGCTATATTCTAATATTAATTTATATTAAACAACAAAGTCAAAGGACGCTAGAATTGGAAGTTGAAAAGGTGGCTGGTAACAAATATTGAAATTAGCTATATAAACTCTTGAGATGGAATGGAGGCCGTATTCTACTGTTTTGTTTTAAAATGCAAAGGGGTCATAAACCTATATCACTGATAACAAAAAAGGATGTTACTAAAACCAGGAATGGGGAATGAGGAATGGAGAATGGTCAGTTTGAACAATAAATATTTCATTGCTGCAATACACGATGCACAAACCTTCAGGTAAACTTTCGCATAGATTAATTGTTCAAAAACCATTCCCCATTCCCCATTCCCCATTCCTGGTTTTAGTAACTCCAACAAAGAATAACAAAATAGTAAATAATAAGAACCTCCCACCTCATGTTATTGGTGATTCCGGACGGGAAACTAATCATTTTCCTTCATTTGGCGTTATTGCGAACATTTTGCCGTTATTGACATTTCAGTAACTGCAAACGTTTTGGTAAAAATACATTTCAGTAACTGCAAAATTTTTGATTAAAATATTTACTTAGAGTGAAACATTTCACAGTTAATGACATTAATTTTAGCAACTGAAATTATTGGTTAAGTATATATTCAGAGTGAAACGTTTCGCCGTTAAATTAATGACATTTCAATAACTGCGAAATAATAAGTTAAAGTATATATTCAGAGTGGAACGTTTCCGTATATATTTGGTGTGAAACACTTTACAGTTAATGAAATTTCAGTAACTGCGAAATTATTGATATAAAACAGTAAATAGTTAGGGTGAAACATTTCGCCGTTATATAATACCATTTCAGTAACTGCGGCGAAATTATTGGTTAACGTATATATTTAGAGTGAAACACTTTCCAGTTACTGCGAAATTATTTGTTAATATATAATATTTAGACGGTGAAACATTTCGCCGTTATTAACATTTTGGCAACTGCAAAATTATTCTGTTAAAATACATATTTAGAAGAAAAGTTTTTGCAGTTTTTGAGTTAATGAAATTTCAATAACTGGGAAATCTGTTATTCAAAATATATACATTGAACAACTATTTCACCGCAACAAATAAATATTTTTAAACTTAACAATAGTTAAGGAGGTCTACTACCTTCAAGATTTTCAGTTTTTCCAAAAATAAGTTTTTTCAGAAATTTATACCACCCTGCGATTACCCATTATGAAACAAGAACTACACAACAAACATAGAGTCAGTCGTTGCCTTGGCAACACAGCAAGCTTTATTAAGAGTGTTCAAAGAAAGACAAAGATAACCCCATTACAAACATGGCAGACACTGCTTATATGGATCTAGGGGACAAACCTCAGACTTGTGAATTTTTATCAAATTGATTGTGTAAAAAAATAAAAATGTGAAAAAATGGAGTTTTCTGCTTTGCAAAAAACAAGTATTTTGGCTACTGTGCCAAGAGAAAATAGAAAATCTCAAATGTTTTACATTTGTCCCCAAGAGAGATTGCCAAGCTCATATTTGATACACAAAATAAGAGATAAATCTAAGATTCCATAGGACAGCAATGTTTACAAATCTAATATTTTGCAGAAATTAAAAGCATAAAAATAGTCTATGTAATAAAAATATTCCTGATCTCAAGCTTTGCTATCTTTTCGAGAATAATTGATGCAAATACGTTTGTGAGCGATAAAATAGCAGGAAAAAATAAGAAACAAACGAATCTGTGAGTTTTCTTAACAATACTGGGATTAATATTTTATAAAAATTTGACTTAAATCAAAACGTGCACAGAAATAGAATATAAAGTTTACCTGCAAACAAAGCGGTCTCAAGTCTTATCTCGTGATTATAATCTTTCATCACTCACAAATAATTGAAAATATCTCTTCTGCTTTGCTCCTGTGCAATTTGTTTTACAAAATCTGACAAATCATTGACAATCATTAATTCTCAAAATATAAATGAAGTATAAACAAGAAGAGTGAACGAAGGCAATATGTTAAGAAACTTGTCTGCGCTGTTTACTTCATTGTTGGATGCTATGCGAATTCAGTTTGAAATGGCTAGTTAAGGTCACCTACAGATTGGTCTCTGATTGGACTCAGCAATTTTATAGCTGTTTACTTCACATCCGGGCGTGCGGGTTCTTCATTCAGTTACCCGGATGTTTGACAAAAGGTGAGGCGACATTCTAGTCTGCACGTGATCATTAACTAACACGTGCAATTTGATGATCTGGCTTAATTAACTTTATACTTTTGGAAGAATTTTATTTAATCCTTGTACAACTGATTGACCTTTTCCTTTGTTTAAGAAAAGATATAGCCGGTAAAGAACAATAAAAGATTCAGAACCAACTTCAACGAGATATTTTCTTGCATTGGTTGTTCACAGTCCTTTGTTAAAACTGCTCTACACAAATATGAAGCTCATTAAAACCTTATAGTTACACTATACCTACTGAGGTATATAATTCAGGTGCCGACAGCAATTCTTTCTGTGATACAAGATTAACGGGACGCACCGTCACTTTGGAGCATCAAAGAAACCGTTTTTGATCTGGAGAGCAAACAATCTAAAACCGTGAATTTAGGATCAAAACTATGGTGTACAATTTCCTCCAAAATTCGATGTTGAAAATTCAACATCCTGCTTTTTAATTTGAATATGAACGAAGTCCTTTTAGCTTTACTTAAAGTACTTGATCGACTTTCAGAGATTCAAAGGACTCCACAAAATACAAATGGTGTGGGGTTTACGAGTAAGTGAAAGCACGAAAGATTAGCAGAATGCTCGTATCTCTGCAAGACTCTTATAATTAGTACGTCATAGCATTTTGCAAATATGAAAGTTCATCCATTATTTGGTAATTGCGTTCGACGAAGGAGAACGTATCCTAATCAGGTGTATTTTCGGGATGTCCCGCGGGATTCGGAAATGATATCCCAGCCGTTTTGAGCTTTTGGCCGCCATCTTGAGACGACAAATTCGACCTCGATTTCATGTGGCTGCGTGTGGCAGGGCCATAGTTGTATTTGGGCATGCGCTAAAACGATAGAGTGACATGTGCTTTGTACCCTCGAAGAACTTAAACGACGATTGAGGAACTGTGTTTGTTGTGAGATAAGGAGCAATTTTTACGTTGATTTACTATAATTATATTGCTACAAATATGTCTGTTTGTAGTTATCAAAGCATCAAAAAGATGTGTAGTGACATGTTTGCTCGGAAACAGACGTTGTGATTCGCCCCGACAGCGATAACGGGCTTTGAGTGTGAATGTGAAAATGTGCGAACTCAGCTGCTTTCCACATAATCAACGTTTCCCTGTTTACGGAAATGCGACACTCGACCAATTTATTCCCTACGAGCATCGCGCATTGAAGAGAAGAAAACGGATATCATTGATCTATTGGTTTTTAAATTTGACACTCCGTCAATTTGATTCCAGGGGGCCATTGTGCCTAACGACCATAGCCCATTTGTTCAAAGGCTGGTTAAGTTTAACCCTGGGTTAAACAAAAATTCATACAGGAATTTCTTCCTTAAGAAAAGGTTAACGGATACTTATAAATACTGTTTGGAATTTTTAGGAAAAGTCTTGGTAATCCACAATGACAGCTATAATTTCTCCTTGTAAGGTTGGAAACAAGATCCTGGGTTAAACATTAAGCCCTGGGTTAGTGCTAATTGGCTTTTGAACAATTGGGCCCATGTCTGTTGTAGGTGGTCAAAGAAACAATCCTCAACCCGGTTTAATTGCTGGGTGGCCATCGAACCAATCAAACAACAACACGTTTTTAATCATACTCAAACCAGTTATTTGGCTAGTCACATACAAACACAGAAATGTTGTTTGGTGGAATGCAGCTGTGTGACATTGATTGCACCAAATCCAACAAACATTACACAAGAAACAAATGATGCTTTGATAAACAGTGTATTAAAATACAATGTTCAGGGAAATCATATTAGCCCAGAAGTATATGTATGGACAGCATGCTGCATATAAAAACAGGGCAAGACGTTGTGTTAAAAAAAGAACTTGCAAAAGACACCGTGACAGAAAACCATATAGGGTCTGTGTTAAAAGGTTACTCACAATATCCCGTTCCAGATCAAACATTCCCAAAAGTTTTTTTTGTTAGAAGATTGATGCAAAACTATAAAACATATTTTTTGAAAAATCTGTATATTTGACCGGATGTAATTGTTGAACTCTTGAACATGATCGATTAAGTTAATGAGTAATTGAAAGGAGAGACGAAAAGACATTGTGAAAGAGCAGAGAAGCGAGAAGAATAAGCTAA
>JAOBRB020406535.1:0-10153 GCA_027575285.2 Zoanthus pulchellus | reverse complement strand
AATTCAAGTAGCATGCCGGAGATTTTGTAAACCGTTTAAAATAAACGAACAATTCTTTTGAATGAATGTGTTTTTTTTAGAACCCATTTTAGTATTTCACAGTAAATGAGCACCAATTGTTGTTTGTTCATTTGTAAGAGAAGTTATTTCAAAAACTCGTACTTCGTTTTTGAATGGGGGTTCCAAACACCTTGAAACAATAAAAGCACTCGGCCGCTTCCTGGCCTCGTGCATTCAATGTTTCTCGGTGTTTGAAAACCCCATTCAAAAACTCCTACTCGTTTTTGAAATAGTACAAGAAAACCAAACAACGTTTTTATAATTCTTGAAAGCTATAAACGACTTGATAAAAAAACTAAATTACAAGCTTTTCTTTTTGTTTTCTTTTGTTTCGGTAAATTGTGGTATGACAGGACACAATTTTTCTTAACTTTGTTCATTATACAAATTGGTGTGTCATTGAGTCAGGTAAATTTTTTCCTGTTAACACAAATCAGAATCGCACAAAAATTTTATTGCATAAAAATAAAGTATAAAGGCCATACTTCATTGAAGAGTTCGAACTAACATTGTATCGGACATACCAAGACGATTGTTAGCCCTCTGAACTTAACTATTTTTCGTCTTATCAAATTGATTGTGTAGAAAAATAAAAATGCGAAAAAATGGAGTTTTCTGCTTTGCCAAAGAACAAGTATTTTGGCTATCTTTTCGAGAATGATTGGTGTAAATGAGTTTGTGAGAAATGAAAATAGCAGGAAAAAATAAGAAACAAACTAATTTGTGAGTTTTCTTAGCGATACTGAAATTAATATTTTATAAAATTTGACATAAATCAAAAAGTGCACAGAAATAGAATATAAAATTAACCTGCAAACAAAGCGGTCTCAAGTCTTATATCGTTATTATAATCTTTCACCACTCACAAATAATTGAAAATATCTCTTCTGCTTTGCTCCTGTGCAATTTGTTTTACAAAATCTGACAAATAGAACGTGAGATCGTTCATTTTTGTAAGGCAACTTAGCTTAATCCTGCGTGCAAAACAAATTTCGCACATTGCATCATGAGAAATTTGGAAAAATTTCGCGCGTGAAAGTCCTCCTCCGAACTAATTTTAGGATTTTTATAAGTCTCAGATCAGGCTTGCATTCTGCAAAAAAACCATCTGCACAAATGTACAATGTCATAGAAATTACAAAAATGCTGAATGCAGCTGGCGAGCCAGGCACATTTGCTCATTTGGCCCGTTGTCCATTAATGACAAATTGTCAGCCGATCAAACTTAATCGTGCATAATTTTTTGTCAAATTCATAGTGCCAATAAACAGTTCTTCGAAATTGGCATGGTTTAAGCCTTCTTAGCTCCTCATGATGAGCTCAGGCACCAGCAAATGGCCAAAATTACACAAAAAACAGCCATTTTTTTTGTGTTTCGACGCATGAAACCGTCCCACAGAAAATTAGTTGAGGTATTGCGAGCACTGTCACGTGAGCATTCTTTATGTGACATAATACCTATATCCCCTCCCAGAATCCCAGTTTTTAATTTTTGGAGAAATGATAGTTTTAAGCTACCCTACTGCTCTTCCTCAAAACCTGTATTTTGTGAATTTTCAAAGGTAGTGGACCACCTTAAATTTTGCATATTTAATGACGTTTTAATGTTTAAAAAACATGAGTTTTCGGTTTTTGCGAATTTCTCGAAAACTGATGATTTTTAGAAAGTTTCAATAAAATTTTCGAAATTAGTTCCCCAAATCTGTCATTCAGGCAAATTATGAAGAATTTCGATATTTGAAGCTGTGCCGCTATATTTCTCAATATTTATAACAGACGCTCTTAAGTACTTTTACATATCTATTTATAAATTCATTCAAATTATGACATTTTTAATACAATTTATTTATACATTCATTTATGTAAATTAGGCCTACAATCAATACTCAATTAATGTAATAGAATATTGACAAATGTATATATTTTATTAGTAGTTTTATATACCTCTTTGAGGCGAAGAGCCACCCAGTAGATGTAACTCTAATACTAATCAATTTAGTCAGAACGTGCTAGGCAAGAACTTAGTTTGACTGTAGGCGACGACTGTCAACAGAAAGGCGGGAAAATGAACGTATGCTTCGTAGAGCAGGCGGTTTCGAGGTCTAATTGTTAAATACTCATAACTTGTGAACAACTTGCAGAACTAAATTCATCTCTGTTCTTTGAATTTGACATTTATTCTCTATATTATGAAATATTTTAGAAACCGAAACTTTCTAATGATTATATCCTGTTTTTCAAAAAGGTTTCTAAAACAAGTAAATTTTTAATACCTAATAATTATCTTTTGCCACATCCATTTTGTCATTCATCATTACAATCCAGTTTTGATCCGGTTTTATCCCCGTAAAAGAGGGTGGCCGGATTTACCCAACTCTGCCAGCAATCTCTCCCACTCTCTATCTCGCTCGATTCATTTTTTTAAAAAAATTGCTTTGAGATAATTGTAATGAACATCACTTTGGCCTTGAGTTGCAAACATAGTCAAAGTTGCCAGAGAACTTAAGAGAAATAAAAAAAAAGATAAAAATTAATTTCAACAGTCAAATAAAACATAAAACTAATTTTCTAATATTCAGCAATAATTACCATTTTAAAAATTAAATAAAAATAAAAAGTGCAAACATCTTTAAACTTTCAAGTTATCAGACAAACATAAACATGAATACTTCTGGATGGCAATTTTAGATATCAAACAAACTTCCAGCTATAAAATTCTTCTAATTTTAAGTTTCAAATTTACAAAACATAAATCATCACTTCAAAATTTCCTTAACTTTAACTGTAAACTGCCTTTCTGCAACAGAAAATTTGTCTTTTCAATCTTTTTATTTGGTTTTTCTTTAACCTTTTTCAAAACTTTGAAGAATACAGATAACGCAGGTAACATTTGCACAAACTTCAGAATCATGGCGTTTTTTCCTTTCATCATTATTAACTAACTTACAGGTTGTAGCTATCTTATATTTGTGATGACGTAGATTAAATTCACACAAGTTTTGACTTCCACGTGGATCTCGGACTCAACTTGATAATGATTAATAAATAGTTTATTTCAACAGCTATCTGTTTCTCAATGTTTCTTTCAACTTCTGTCACTTTATTTCTAGTGGTGAAATGCCCTTTATGGAACAAACAAGGAAATTGCTTTTTACTTTCTCGTATCAAACAAGATAGACATTTCTGCTAGCTACCCTAGCTACCATCTTGAATCTCGTAAAATAGTGACCGAAAGATTTGTGGTAAGGAATTAGTAAGTTAGCAAAATTACAATACAATTAACAAACCTAATCGGAGTTTAGTTAATTGGCGGTTTTTAAAATTGGTGTTTGAAGAACGTAAATTGGTATAACTAACCCTTGATTAAGGAATTGAATCCTGGGTTAGGTTTAACCTTGGGTTAAGTTAATTGGATTCTTGATCGAGGAACCGGGCCCTTAGGACTACTAGCAGATCTGAATAGATTTACTAGGGCTAATGGAAAACTATTTTGTTCATATGGAGACCCTGCTTATCTTACAAGCTACTTTTAGAGATATCAACCTTACGGCACAGATGGCGCAGTTCAATCAGTGCATGAGTGAGGTTGAATGGATGTTTGGAACCATTTCCAATTATTATCGGTTCATTGATTTTAAAAAGCATGTGAACAATAGCTGTAGTCCAGTTGCTAAGATTTACCTTGTTGGTGGCATGTTGCAAAATGCACGCACGTGTATATATGAAAACATTGTAGCAAAATACTTTGACGTACCTACTCTATCTCTTAAAGAATATTTTTCATATAATAATTTACAGATCACTAAAACACACTCTTCCTGAATATTTCAGTTTTTCTACCGATGCTAGGCTGAAAATATTCCTGTTATAATGTTAATCATAGTTTGAATTGTATTGGAATATCAATTGCAAGTGTCTGGTGTCAAGATCTGCAAGTTTTGTCGTTTAGAGAAAGTAAAAAGTTTTTACAAATAAGTAGAACCATATTATTCTATAGCATTTGCAGACTTTTAACACACAAAATTATATTCTTTTAGTTTGATCACTTTATTCTGAAAATATTTTAAGATTTAGCAAACTTCATCCTTGACTTTTGTAACAAATATATTCTTATAAAAGAGTGTACAATTACACAGCCAAACTAGTTTTTCTTTGGAGTACTTTTTCTAAGACTGGATATATGGAAAACGTATGCCAAGTAAGAACAAAGTTGGTTAATATTCCTGCCTGACCATCAAAGAAGACTTACTTTTTTTCTTTTATTTTTATAGTTTTCCTTATCAAGATTTTCTGCATTTCATAAAAATGTATGTTTAGTGCATTCCAACAAATTTGTGTATGATATACTGTAAACCTCAACACGTGTAATAATGACAATAAATACTGCATGAGATATGGTTTATTACAATTTAGCCTCGAAACTTCTGAGTAAAAAAACCCCTCATCAATGAATAGTTAAACCCTTTCATACTTGAGGGCTCTTAGTTAGAAAACTGTTTTACGGCTATTTAATGCCACCTTGGTAAATATAGTTTATTATATTGACCTATATTGTATTGTAGAATGGTAGATGTTTGTAATCCCTTAGGACTCGGATATATATACATATATTTTATTATAAAATCTTAAATTTTGATTTTAACTTTAGGCTTCTTGCATATTTGTACTTTATAACTTTGCATTTGAATTGCTAGTACTAACAATATGGAACGGACTGGCCTGGTTGAGCGGGCCGAATCCCGGCTGTCCCAATGAAATCTGTAAAAATTTGGCTCGCGAATACATGGAAAATATTTTTAGCCCGGTTCGGCGAGATCTCGGTAACAACCGCCCGAGATCCCGGCAAACCTGGCTGAAAATCGTTCAAACAATTGCACAACAGGGGAGGCTCGGACTGAAAATTTCTGCCATATTCAAGATTTCAGCACAGTGCTGCCTCTATTTTTCATAAAATGCCATCAGAATTAAGGAACATTAAGGACTATAACAGCTTTGTCGTTCCCTTAAGAAGTATCTTAGTAATAGAGTGAAATAGTTGTCAACATGTCTTGATATTATTGTTCTTGCTAATTTTATCTTATATTATATGTTATCAATATTTCGATATTATTGTTCTTACTAAATTTATTTTTATATGTTATTAATATTTTAGATAGTGTAGACAGCATTTACAGTTGTAAGAGCCTCTCTTTTGTTGGAATACTGTAAATAAACCATTATTATTATTATTATTATTATTATCATTATTATTATTCGTCCACTCTTTCTGATAGAAACGTCTTCCTTTTGGAACTGAGGCCTATTTATTTTAGTAATTTCAGGCACAGATATTGTTAATCATCATTTAGCGAATGGAGTGGAAAATTTTCGCAATTCTGCAATATTGTAAGCAAATACGAAACTCTTTCTAGCTTTGTAACCGAGCCAGGCTGGCTCGCATCATGTAATTCCGGAGTGAAAGTTGTGTTTCAGTCTGCTCATCCCGGCTAGCCCATTCCATATAGTCTGGAGGACAGAACCCCATAGCGTGAAAGTACGGGTATTTCTGTCTGATTTAGAGCAACATAGCTATTCTTGTTAATTAAAGTATGCTGATTTCGAAAACCAATGTTGCTCAGTGTTATTTTAACGTTAAGCCTATGTTTTTAGGCATTTAAAATGTGACGTCAAAATCGGACATCGAAACGAGGCTAAAAAGGCGATTTACCCTCTACTCTATTTAAACACCTCTAATTGACCTTAAAGCCTTCCCCGTGAACGTTCAAGTCAGGATTAATCACGTTAAAGGGTTTAGCGCGAAATTGGTGGACCACGTGACCATCTACGTGACAACAACCTAGTTATCACTATACCAAATGACTATGCGTAGATTATGTGGTACTAGAAGAACATTGTTTAGCAGAAATAATTCTAGATTGATTAAATATCATTTCTGAGCTATTTCTTAAAAGAATATAAATACCAAGAATTTATTTTAATATGACAAAAAATGCATAGTCCGCGGTTACGCTTAAAACCAAAATGGCGACATGTAGCGAGCAAGATTTTGAAGAATGCAAAGAGCTAGAACAATGCATAATTTTCTGTTCTGATGGTGGCAAAGATATTCAAAAAGGCACTTAAAAATACTAGGATGCAACCGAGCGTATCTTTAATGTAACACAATACTCTGATACATCTCCTATTAGTTTAAAAATGGAGTAGGTGTAGTCAGGAGATGTCATATTCTCTATAACAAAAAGTTTGCCACTGACTCTTGATATTTTATTTATTTTTAGCAGACGTTTCGGCTAATACTTAAGCCTTCATCAGTGATATGATAACAAAAAATTTTTGTTGTTATCATACGCTATTTTAAATTAACGTTGCGCGAAGCTTTCACGCGTGACCATGCTTGTGTTTATGCTCGCGCTATTTTTTGTTATAGAAAACATCTGCTATTATTTGGCATAGAAGTTGTTATTCTGACTTTACACACAAAAGGAAAATAGAGAATTTGTCTGATAGTAATAATGGTCTCAGTAATAAATCAAGTAAGCGTAGAAAACAGGACAGTGATGAAAGTTTGGATGCTGAGTCAGGTAAAAGATCAAGAAGCTCTATCAATCCTGTAGATTGGCCATTGTGCATTTTCTGCCAAGAGTCAGCATCAAGTGACCAGTTTTATTCTATAACGTCATTCAATGTGAGCGATACAGTACTCAATGCTGCTCACTTTGACAATACGATGCGAGTCCGTCTGGCAGGCATTAGTGATTTAATTGCCGCAGAAGGAAAATACCACAAAAAATGCATAAGTGCCTATAAATATAACACTTCAAAAACAAAGCAACAGACAAAAAACACAAACACTGATCTTGCAATGATATTTCTTTGCAAAGAGTTACGCTATGCTGCTGAAAAGAATCAGATTCTTCAACTTTCAGATGTATGGCATCGCTATGAAGAGCTTTCAAAAGAGACTGGGACTGAAATACCGCAATGTTTCATCAGTCGTAGGACTACATTCAAGCAAAAACTCAATGAAAACGTTGGTAGCCACTTTGAATTTGTTCAACCACTACAA
Organism: Zoanthus pulchellus; assembly: GCA_027575285.2. NCBI lineage: Eukaryota > Metazoa > Cnidaria > Anthozoa > Zoantharia > Zoanthidae > Zoanthus > Zoanthus pulchellus. The sequence goes on along the minus strand of JAOBRB020406535.1, from coordinate 3,027 downwards.
CGAAATAAATTTGAAAGAGAACCGCTTCTAGTTCCAAACAAGTACACACACGATATTCTTGCTAATCAATATTACAACGAAAGCGGAAACATTGCCTAATTATCAGCCGGAAGAGAAGATATCATCACTGATAGAGCCGGAAGAGAAGATATCATATCATCGGTAGAGAAGATATCATCACTGTTATCGATGATACACATCACACTGAAAATACGAGCAGACGCTGTAGCTCAACCAGGACATAAAGGATTTGATGTGAGTGAAGCCGCAGCTATTGAATGCGTCCCAGATAGCCTATAAATGTTTTTAAATGTCCTGCTAGGAGGCCAAAAGCTTCTAGAAGATGATAACGCTCTTAATGAAGAAAATGATGCAAAACGTCATTCACAAATTTTAAGTATTGCCCAGGATATAGTATACGCAGTGAATGAGGGTTCAAAATGGACGCCTAAGCATATTGGGCTTGGAAGTACTCTTCACTAAGTAACGCGTTCTAAGAAGTTGGTTGAGCTTTTTCATCGCGCAGGGCATGTCTTAAGCTATGAACAGATTCTAAAGGTTGACACTTCGCTGGCCGAAAATACTCTCAAATCAATGAACCAAGAAAACGGGGCAGTAGTTCCACCGAATCTTATTTATGGAATATTTACTCACTTTACAGCCGATAACCTGGATATCAAAGATTCTACGTAGGATGGTAAGGATACCTTTAATGTGACACAGATGGCCGCATGGCAAAGAGGACCTTCATAGATGCCAACCTGAGTGAATTACGGCCATCTGCCAAAAAAACGTTGCAGAATCCTGAATCAATGGCTCCATTACTTACCGTCGATATTGTTGAGGGTAAAAGCGTTCCAGTATTCACTGAGCCAGTGAAATTAGACTGGTATATTGTAGAAGAAGACGCTTGCGACGCTGCCCAAGAAGCGCGTGCTATTGATTTGACATTCCTCGAAGTGCGCCAGGCGAAAGAAGTCCGTCCCAGCTGGTCAGCATTTAATCAGACAATAAGTAAATTCAGCCCTGAGATAACTTCTGTCGGATACATGCCAATCATTCAGTCACCTGCTCATGAACTTGCACGTTAAATACTGTATGCACATTTCAGATAAGCTTGGTCAAAAGTACACCGTTATAACAGTTGACCAAGCCCTGTATTACAAATTAATAGAGCTAAATTGTTGTGTCCCGGAATACAAACACAAACTGATACCAAGACTAGGTGGCCTACACATATCAATGAACGTTTTAAAAGCTATTGGCCAGTACACGATTCAGTAAGCGATTCCGGACTCTGTGAGGTGTGGGTTGAAGCAGAACTCTTGGGCAGAGGTTCAGCGGAACATGCAATGGCAGGAAAAGCTTATAACAAGGCTATGCGCAGTCACAAGCTCACATTCCAGGTACTCTGGAGACTTATCTTACCAGCTTTAAAAGCATTCATCCAGCAACATGATAAAGAACTTAACGCGAAGATTGCTAAGCTCTGTGAAGACGATAAAACTGATGAGATCATAGCAACGTTAAAAACGGATAAGTAAGTAAAAAACAAATGATACTTAATAAAATATTGCAAGCCTTTGTTTGAAACTAATAGTGAATTTATTCGCACTATTTATTTAATGTTTTTTTTTAGATTCAAAGCCTTGATGAAGAAGTTTGCCAGTGAAAGAAAATCGGCAAATGTTAATTTTGCCTACTGGTGGCAATATCTTGACATGGTGTCCACTTTACTTATGTTTACAAGGGCACAACGTCATGGCCTTTGGGACTTGCATTTATTTTCTTTCAAATGTATGCTACCGTATTTTATGAAATATGACCATGGTAACCATGCAAGATGGGGGACCATCTACCTTGCAGAGATGCACCAGCTCCCAAGAGATGTGCTGGAGGAGTTTCAAAGAGGAAACTTAGTGGTTAAACATTCAGCGGCAGATTTCAACCAAGTCAGCCCGGATCAGGCTCAGGAATGGCTAAATGCTACAAAATGTCAAAAAGGTGGAGGGATCGTTGGCATCACAAAGACGCCAACTGCTCTTAGCAGGTGGGCTCTGTCCTATAACTTACGCTCGCATATTGCTGCAGACACGTATGCCATGTTTAATATGAACATGGACGACAGCGTTGTTTGCACATCTACTTTCAAGTTTCTTTAGCGCTTCATACTTTTCTTTTAACCTTTTCAAAGAAATCTTTCGCTTTTTAGAAAACGACATCGTGACAAAGCGAGAGACAAAGTGGATAGTAAAACTGGAAACGGTCATAGTCCAGATAAGAACCGAGCCGACCTATCAATCAGTAAAATATTTAGCACATCAAGTTTCAACGCAGCGGCACTGTAATCAACACTTCATTTTCCCCGGACACATTTTGGTTCGCCACATTATAAACAACCGAATATCAGCCGAACATCATGCAGCCAAGCAGTTCATTTGAAATTGATTCAAATGCTGAGAATCTCTGGTCAAGAGAAATTTGTCAACATTTTGAAGGAGTTGGAAAGCCTTGAGAAGTGAGCATTATGCAATTGTACTGTTCAGTATCTGACGAACTCTCCAGCTTAAATACCTAATGTTTTTTTACAGACATTTTAATGGATACTTTTTAATGCACTGTACTGTTTTTGACAGCAAATACAACGCATCCGGTATGACTCTTATGATCACATGTAACAGTCAATTACGTGATCTGTTCGTTTGACTAATTAAGATCAAATTGTATTCCTGTCAAATTCTTCTTCAATTGCCTTCCTGTCGAGTTATAAGAATCAGAAATTCGAGTAAACTTTGGTCAAGGGAAGCGAAAATCTGTTCGAGTTAGCGGGGTTTACAATTTATTCGGGTAAAAATGACTGAAAAGTTAGTTCAAATCCAGAGGAATTGAGACTCGGTTCGAGTTAGCGGGGTTGTTCAAGTTAGCGGGGTTCAAATTCAATATTATTAGATTATTGCGGGCGACCAAAGGGAGCACGCAAAACTAATCTATTCAACGGTCAGCGGGATATAACGCGCATGCGCCATA